>PVIA01004619.1:0-133298 GCA_004024845.1 Tonatia bakeri
TATCTCAGGAAAAGAAATAGAAGTCCGTGGCTCAGGCAGCCCTGGGTTCTTCCCAGTAATTCGTGCTCGGCTGGCAGGCCTCCCTTGGTTTCCAGCACCCTCAGCTGTGTCGCCAGGATCTCTGCTAAACTTGGGTGGTGGTTCCCCCTTCTAAAGCTGCGGGGTCCCCACTCTGGCAAAGCCCTGTTGCTCTCCTTCATGTCCACAGCCGCGTAGTCCTCCCCGCTCAATGGCTGCCGTGTCTGGGTTTAAATCCCCGCACCAATCTTCCTCTGCAGCCCCATTTCCGACTCCTCCCACAATTGGCTACACTTGCCAGCACTCTCATATCTTTCCAGCTTTACTGGGCTGCCATCGTGAGTCTGGGCAGGCATGGCCGCATGTCATGGAGCCAATCTTCTCCAAGCTCTCACGCAGGCACTGTAACTCGGGGAACTGGCCCCCCAAGTTACCTCCATTCCCCTGGCTCAGAGCATGGCCACAGTCATTTAACATATCTATGTAACCAGTTAAAGGTTATAGATATGTTAAATGACCACACCAGAGGTTAGCTACAAAGCTGTTGCTATGCAAAACAGTTCTCAATGGCCCTGCTCCATGTGTCCCTTCCCCCAACTCACACCTGTGTGGCGGCAGGGTGGTGGTGGTGGTGGTGGTGGTGGTTAGGACATCCTAATATTTCCTGAATACCTTGAGTTCTGGGCCCCACTCCAAATCCCTATTTGGGGCTCCCCTCTTGGCTGCACCCTGTTACACTAATGTCTGCATGTTGAGGCAGATAGTTTTAATTACAGTTAGTTTTCAGTCCTGGCTGGTGTGGCTTAGTGGATTGAGTGCCAGCCTGTGAACCAAAGGGTTGCCAGTTTGATTCCCAATCAGGACATGTGCCTGGGTTGCGGGCCAGGTTCCCCAGTAAGTGGGTACACGAGAGGCAAACAGACATTGATGTTTCTCTCCTTCTCTCTTTCCCTTCCCCTCTGTAAAAATAAATAAATAAAATCTTTTAAAAAATTAGTTTTCAAACATAATATAATAAAGTGCATGTAAAAAGAATTCCAGTAGTACTACAGTATATAAAATGAAAAATGAAATAATTGCCAGACAATGAAGATAAAAAGGACCTCTTTAATTCTTTACTTTGCTTTAGTCTTATCTGCTATCAGACTGGAATAGGCCAAGCAGGCTAGATGGAACCGAGGGTCATAGTAAATAAGAAGTTATAAGAAAGCATCAAGGTGCTTTGAATGATTTTGTCTCCTGACCCAAATTATATTTCCGGATGTTGGGAGAAGCTGTAGATGAGGTCTCTGCACTGTTGTCTGTAACCTTTGGGGAACCACGGGAAATAAGAAAGATGCCAGAAGCCTAGAGAAAGACATGTGCTCCTTTTTATTTATTTATTTTTATTTGTTTTGCAAAAACATTTTATGTATTCATTTTTAAAAAAGATTTTACTTTATTATTTACTTTAGAGAGAGGGGAAGAGAGGCAGAAAGAGAGGGAGAGAAACATCAACGTGTGGTTGCCTCTCGCATAGCTTCCAACTGGGGACCTGGCCCGCAACTCAGGCACGCGCCCTGACTGGGAATTGAACTGCAATCCTTTGGTTCACAGGCCAGTGTTCAGTCCACTGAGCTATACCAGCCAGGACTGTTTATTTTTAGAGACAGCAGAAGGGAGGGAGACAGAGAAAGAGAGACACTGATGTGAGAGAGAAACATTGATCAGTTGCCTGTGGTATGCACCCGAACTGGGGAGCAAACCCACAACCTAGGCATGTGCCCTGAGGTGAATCAAACCAGTGACCTTTTGTTTTGCAGAACAACGCCCAACCAACTGAGCCACAGCCATTGGGGCCATATGCTCCTTTTGAAAGGGAAGATGATAGGTATCACAAGATTTAGAAAGGTAGACCTCATCTGACTTACAGGCAAGCTTTGAGAATACATTATGGGATGAAATGGCTTGCATGAGACTTAGAAGAGAAGTAGTGATCACAAAAGGTTTATAAAACCCTTTACCTATGTTCAAGACAGCCTAAGCTCATTTTCGTTTGTGAAATAATCTTAGTAAATGTACATGGGTAAAGCAGGGAAATGGATTCCAGGAAGGTGTTCACAAAGTTATGTATGCTATCCTTGTGAAAAAGTTGGAACATAGTAGTTATTGATCAGCTAAAAATCTGCTATGTAAGGGATAATGCTCAACTTATCTGTGTAGTAGTTTATTATTGTCACCTCCACTCAAATGTAAGCTCTTCAAAAGAGAGACTTTGTCCTCTATTTTGCTCATGACTTTATCCCCAGTGTGTATAACAGCGTCTAGTACATGATAGAAAGCATTCAAGAATTTTCTGTTGCATGAATGAATGAATTTGGAGGTAGGATTTGGCATGTTACCAAGCTTTGTCTCAGGCTTCTCCTATTCAGTATGTTTTATCATTTATTTGGATAAAGACATTACTTGGCATGCTGACCAAAAATGCAGATAATGAGGGTCTGAGAAGGGTAACAACATAATAGAGTCTATCTAAAAAGAACAACTGTCGAGAGCAACTTAATGGTGATAAATGCACTTAGATAAAAAAAATGGAGTCTGGCCATGCAGAATGGAGTGGCCAATGGCCTGCAGAGCAGCATGCCAGAGTTTTATTGTACTACTGCAATGCATCCCTCCCCCAAGGCTCTCTGTTGGTGAGACAGCGGTAAGAAACACAAAGAGGATGGGAAAGACCAGTACCGGAAGTGGGTGGAAGAGCAGACTCGGAGCCTGATTGGCACCACGAAACTAGCATTATAAGAAATGTTAAAGGGATTTCTTTGAGAAGAAGAAAGGGGAAAAAAAGATAGTTCTAAAGAATAAAATGGCAATAAATATGTACCTGTCAATAATCACTTTAAATGGAAATGGCTTAAATACTCCAATCAGAAGGCACAAGGTAAAGATGGAGGCATAGGTAGACACACTGCATCTCCTCACACAACCAAAAGAAGGACAATGACAAATTTAAAAACAAAAAACAACCAGAACTGACAGAAAATCGAACTGTATGGAAGTCTGACAGCCAAGCAGTTAAAGAAGAAACATTTACCCAGACCGGTAGAAGATGCGAAGATGGGCAACTGAGTGGAGGGGACTTGCGGCAAGGTGGCTGGCAGAGTGGGCGGTCCCACATCTGTGTACAGATAAACCGGGAGGAAGAACTGGGGAGCGAGACAGACTGTGCAACCCAAGGTCTCAGCATGGGGAAATAAAACCTCAAACCTTTGACTGAAAAAACCTGTGGGGGTTGAAGCAGCAGGAAAAACTCCCAGCCTCACAGGAGAGTTCGTTGCAGAGACCCACAGGCTCACAGGCTCCTGGAACGTACACAAACACACCCACCCAGGAATCAGCACCAGAAGGGCCCAGTTTGATTGTGGAAAGCGGGGAAACTGACTGAAATCCAGCAGAGAGCTGGACAAGTGGCACTGTTCCCTCTCAGACCCCTCCCCCACATACAGCATCACAACACAGCGACATGGGTTGTCTGGCCCTGGTGAACACCTTAGGCTCTGCCCCTCACTACATAACAGGTGTGCCGATACAAAAAAACAAAAACAAAAACAAAAACAAAAAAAAACAACAAATGAAAGAACAGATCAAAGCTCCAGAAAAAACACAACTCAGCAATGAAGAGATAGCCAATTTATCAGATGCAGAGTTCAAAACACTAGTGATCAGGATGCTCACAGAATTGGTTGACTATGGTCGCAAATTAGGTGAAAAAATGAAGTCTACGCTAAGTGAAATAAAGGAAAATGTACAGGAAACCAATAGTGATGTAAAGGAAACTGGAACTCAAATCAATGGAGTGAACCAGAAGAAAGAAAGAAACATTCAATCAGAAAAAAATGAAGTAAAAAGAATTCAAAAAAATGAGGAGAGGCTTAGGAACCTCCAGGACAACTTTAAATGTCCCAATAACCAAATCATCAGCTGCCAGAAGGAGAAGAGGAAGAGCAAGATATTGAAAACTTATTTGAAAACATAATGAAGGAGAACTTCCCCAATCTGGTGAAGAAAATAAATAGACTTTTAGGAAGTCCAGGAAGCTGAGAGTCCCAAAGAAGTGGGACCCAAGGAAGCACACATCAAGGCACATCATAATTACATTACCCAAGATGAAAGATAAGGAGAGAATCTTAAAAGCAGCAAGAAAAAAGGAGACAGTTACCTACAAAGGAGTTCCCATAAGACTCTCAGCTGATTTCTCAAAAGAAACCTTAGAGGCAAGAAGGGGCTGGAAAGAAGTACTCAAAATCATGAAAGACAAGGACCTACATCCAAGATTACTCTATCCAGTAAAACTATCACTTAGAATGGAAGGGCAGATAAAGTACTTCCCAGATAAGGTCAATTTGAAGGAGTTCATCATCACCCTTATTGTATGAAATGTGAAAGGAACTTATCTAAGAAAAAGAAGATAAAAATATGAACAGTAAAATGACAACAAACTCAGAACTATTAACAACCTAACATAAAAAAAACAAAAACAAATGAAAAGAGTTTTCAGGAACATGTATGAAGGACACATGGACAAAACCAAAGAAGGGTAGTATCAACTGTGAGAAGTGGGGATGGCTTGGGTCGGGGGGAGAAGAGAGGGGAAATGGAGACAACTATACTTGAACAATAAAATAACTAAGCAACTAGAACAGGAATAGAATCACAGAAAATGGAGATCACGTGGAGGTTTATCAGTAGGGGAGTGGGAGAAGGAGAAAGGCAGAAAAAGGTACAGGGGATACGTAGCATAAGTAGTAGGTAGAAAATAGACAGGGGGAGGTTAAGAATAGTATAGGAAACAGAGAAGCCAAAGAACTTATATGTACAACCCATGGACATGAACTAAAGTAGGGGGAATGTGGGTGGGAGGGTGGGTATATGGCAGAGGGGAATAATGGGGAGAAAATGGGACAGCTGTAATAGCATAATTAATAAAATATATTAAAATAAATAAAAAGAAAAAAACAAGAGGCATAGGATAGCTGAATGTATAAAAAATGAAGACCCATATTTATGCTATGTACACAAGACTCCTCAGAATGAAAGACACACACAGACTGAAAGTAAAAGGATAGAAAAGGATATTTCATGCAAATGGAAATAAAAATAAATGATGGGTAGCAATACTTATGTCAGATGAAATGACTTTAAAACAAAGCCTATAATAAGAGACAAAGAATATTACACGATGATAAAGGGGTCAATCCAACAAAAAGATAGAAGCCTTGTAAATATTTATATACCCAACATAAGAGCACCTAAATATATAAAGCGGATCTTTTAAAAAAATTTTTAAAATAATCTAATGTTAAAGCAAATCTTAAATGACATAAAGGGAGAGACTGGCAATAATACAGTTCTAGTAAAGGATTTTTAACACCCCATCGACATTGATTGACAGATTTTCTATACAGAAAATCAATGAGCAAACAGCAGCCTTAAATGACACACCAAAACAGAAGGATTTGATATTTCAGATCATTTCACCCCGTCACTGCAGAGTATATGAGTTCTGTCCAGCAAGTCCAGCCATTGTTAATATAATGACAACAGTTTGTGTGACATCGATGTAACCCGGCAACCAAGGAGGGTGTACTGGGATGCTCATGTGTGAACAATGATGACCTCACTGTACTAGTCAGTGGGGACAGTAGACGCTGTTGAAAGAGCATGTGTACTGTGTGGCCATCGCATTCAAAATGACTCAGCAAGTAGATCAACAGATCTGCATCAAATTTTGCATGAAGCTTGAACATTCCTCCATGGAAACTATTCAGATGATTCAGAAAGCTGCAGCTATGGGCAACTGGTGATTGGCAGCTTCATCTGAACAACATACCACTCATGCCTCATGTCTCATGCAGAGGTTTTTTTTTTTTAATGTTATGTATTTATTTTTGGAGAGGAAAAGAGAAAAACAGAGAAACAATGACGTGTGAGAGACACACTGCTCAGCTGCCTCTTGCACGCCCCAACTGGATAGATACCTGGCCTGCGACCCAGATGGGTGCCCTGACCAAGAACTAAACTGGCAACCCTTCCATTAGCAGGCTGGCACTGAATCCACTGAGCCACACCTGCCAGGGATCGTGCAGGTTTCTTTTTAATGTTAACATTTTTTAAAGAAGGTTTTTATTTACTTAGTTTTTTAGAGACAGGGGAAGGGAGGGAGAAAAAGGAAACATCCGTGTGCGAGAGATATGTTGATCAGTTGCCTCTCACACCCCCCCAAGAGGGGGAATCAAAGGGGTAACCTTTTGGTTTTCAGGCTGGTGCTCAATCCAGAGACACACCAGCCAGGGTCCCTGCAGAGCTTTTTTTTTTTTGGCAAAACATCAAATCACCCAGGTGACTCAGCCCCACTACAGCTCATATTTGGCACCCTGTGACTTGTCTTTTCCCCAAACTAAAATCACCCTTGAAAGGGGACAGATTTCAGGTCTTTAATGAGATTCAGTAAAATATGACAGGGCAGCTGATGGTGATTGGGAGAACTGTGTGAGGTCCTCGGATGCCTACTCTGAAGGGGGCTGAGGAGTCATTGTCCATGTACAGTGTTTCTTGGATCTTGTATCTTCTTCAATACATGTCTCTTTTTCAGTTATATGGCTGGATACCTTCTGGACAGACCTTGTGTGCATGTGTGTATATATGTATATGTATATATACATACATACATGTATTTCCTTGTCCTGTCCACTGAGAGGACCTAGAGACAATGGCACTCTTGTAACAATGAGAATGCCTGGAACTCAGGCCTTGGGCACTACCTACCATTTTCCATGAAAAGGATTCCAGTGCTGGGGCAAGGAAAATACATTTTTGGTTTTTTTAAGATTTTATTTATTTATTTATTTTTAGAGAGAGGCGATGGGAGGGAGAAAGAGAGGGAGAGAAACATCTATGTGTGGTTACCTCTCACATGCCCCCTACTGCGGACCTGGCCTGCAGCCCAGGCACAGGGCCTGACTGGGAATCAAACTAGCGACCCTTTTGTTCACAGGCCGGCACTCAATCCACTGAGTCACACCAGCCAGGGTAGAAAATACATCTTATTGTGTTACAAAGTAAGGAAGAGCTCGAAGAATGAGGGGGACATGTCTAAAGAACGTAGGAGCTAGCTTTGAGAAATAAAATAATGATAATAGTGGATAACTCATTAAGTAGTAAAATAGAAATCTATGAGTCTGTACTGAAATATTTTAAAAACACAAATAATTAAGTGGGAGAGTAGAAATTGCTGTAGCTAACATGCCAACTAATAAATAAAAAGGAAATGAGTGTTTGAAAGTCCACATTTAGCACCCCATCACAGTAAAAATTAATCCAAGCAAGAATCATCAATGGATGTTAAAACTAGCAAGTGCAAGTTTTAATAAGAAACAGAATACTTGGTCTCAAATATGTTCCAGAAAGTAGTTCATATTTACTTATCAGTGACTAAATATGTGGCAGACTCCATATTCACTTTAATCAGTGATGGAACAAATTGGTCTTGTGTTTCTGTTGGTGTGCTGCACTGAAAACATATCACTTCTGTGGTATGCTTACCCAAAATGCATCAACTCAATCTAATCATTAGGGAACATCAGACACATCCAAGTTGAGGTTCATGCTACGAAGTGGTTAGTTAGCCTGTGCTCTTCAAAACTATCAAGGTCATGTAGGATAAGGAAAGACTGAGGAACTGTTTTGTTTTGCAGCAGATGAGACATGACAACTCAATGCTACTTAGGAAGGCCTTTATTAGGACAATCAGTGAAATTTGAGTGAGGTCTGTGGATGAGTGGTATACCTGTATCACTGTTTATTTCCTAATTTTGATGGTTGCACTGTGGCCACGTAGAAGACTATCCCTGTTTTTTGGAAATAAACACTGAGGTATTAAAGGGTAATAGGGCAAAATGACTCCATTGGTGGTTCCAAAAGAAATACACAAAGAGAGATGATAAAATGCTAATAACGAGGGAAGCTGGGGGAAGGATGACAATTTTTGGTGCTTACTTACAACTTCTCTGTAAATATGAAAGTATCTCAAAAATCAAAAATTTGAAAATGTTAATACAAGTCGTCTCGGGGGGGGCGGGGGGGATTGTGATCTCAGAGTACACTAGTGCAAATCTAGCCAGAGTGAGGCTCTGAATTGTGTGTGGGTCAAACCTCACTGGAACGTGGCATTTGGCTCTTTGATAGTGAGATGACTACATCATACAAGGAACAGCTGAAGGGTCCGGCTTCTGTCTTTAGTTCTCCAAAGGGCATCTGGGCAGGGAAGCAGACTTGGTAGAGGGAGACAAATTTCTATTCAGTACGAGGAAGGGCTTTTTGTCAATGAGACAGGCAATAATGTGCACTGAGCAATCTTGGGAGTTTCCTGTCACAGGATATGTTCTAACAGAGACTAGACAATCTATTCTCAAGAGCATCATGAAGACATTTCATGAATCCAGTCACTGTTGGGCCCAGAGACCACCAAGGCTTTCCCACGAAAGAGTGTGGTTCTCTGTTGTCTTCAGGTATTGGGAATCGAGCACTTCTGGGATAAAATGCAATCTGTGTTGGACTAGGATGAACATTCTTTTTTGTTCACTAGGGGCAAGAGTCCCCTAACTCTTTTCTTAAACTATTTTATTCACTTTTAGGGAGAGGGGAAGGGAGAAAGAGAGGGAGAGAAACATCGAATCAGTCAGTTGCCCACTACATGCCCCCAACTGTGGACCTGGCCCACAGCCCAGGTATGTGCCCTGACTGGGAATCGAATCAGTGATCTTTCAGTTCACAGGCCGACACTCAGTCCACTGAACCAAACCATCTAGCTGAGAGCTCCCTAACTCTTGCAGTTCTGTGGAACTACTGAGAGGACCAATGTGCAAGATCCCTTCCTAGACAATCATCTTGCCCTCCCATGGGCTACTTCCATTTATAATTCTTAGCACTTTGGAAAATGAGCTGGTCACAACAGTAAATTTTTTCTGATGCTTTTATTCTAGAACATGCAATTTAACTACATGAAAAGAGGGCCTGAGAAAACAGATACAACAACTGAAAGTTTAACTATAATTGAACCATTGAACGTCTCAGGCGATGCTCCTCCTCTGAGCTGCCGCTTCTTCCAGCAGTCCTCAGTTCTTCATGAAATAGTGAGACCTTTTCTTTTTCTCCAGTGCCTGCACCAGCTCTCCATACAGAACATGAATCTGGGAAAGAGATTAGCAAATAGATTTCTTCAGGGGAAAAGGATATGTAGGAAAGCCTCCCCAAACAATGGTGATGGCACGGGAGTCTAACCTACACCTAAGCCACACTGGGGCAAAAATACAGTACTCTCTTGGGGAAGGGGGACCCCATCACACTAGGTTAATTTTTTAGGGACAGGCAGCTATCACATGGGAGAAGTTACCTAAAACATAAATGATTCTTTTTAAAAAAGATTTTACTTATTTATTTTTAAAGAGACGGGAAGGGAGGGAGAAGGAGAGAAATATCAATGTGTGGTTGCCTCTCCTCTGCCCCTAACTGGGGTCCTGGCCCACAACCCAGGCATGTGCCCTGACTGGGAATGAAACCGGTGACCTTTTGGCTCACAGGCCAATGCTCAATCCACTAAGAAACACCAGCCAGGGCACATAAACGATCCTTTGCTCCTATTTGGCAACAAGTCTTTTTCTCCACCAAGCCTCTCCTGGTTAGCTTAATGGCCCAGAAGCCTGCAACTCAGTAGAGCTCCTGGAGAAAATACCTCTTCACATAGTCACAAAGGCCAGCACTTCCCTGCACGCACTGGCACCGACAGGGATGCCTCTTTCTGGCGTTCACTCTGGGCATTCATCTTAATTAGACTCCATCCGCTGTCCCTAAGTTTCTGACCATTCTCCATCCTTCCTGGTTTTCACTCTAAGAAATTATTGTCTCCAGTCCCCTAACTCTTGCAGTCCCACGGAACCACTAAGGGGAACAAAGATCAAGATCCTTTTCCAGCCCAGGAAGGTAGCACCACGAGAGCTCAGAGAGAAGCTCTCTGCCCTGGGTCATGCTGCCCCCCTTCCAGCCCTCTCCTCCCTTACCTGAGTCTCGTAGACTCTCTTGAGGGAGCCCAGGTAGTCAACAAAACGCAGTGACAGGCCACACCACTTTTCAGCAGGCAGATACTTTCCATTGCTGTACAGGTATATTCCAGTATTCCAAGACATAATCATCAGCCAGAGAACCTCCATTTCCGGGTAGCCTTCCTGAAATCCAAGAAAAGCATCTTTACTGTCATGATCAGGGACTGTATGGGTGCTGCATCCCATTGTCAGGAAATAATGGGCGCTCTGCTAAGACCAAGGAGGGAGCCACAGCCTCCACAAGCAATCCTGTGCTCCTGGAGTGCAGGAAAAGAGCACCTAGAAGTTTTGTCAGCTATAGAATGGTCTGGATCAGACCTCATGAAGTGACATAAACCGAAGAAGCCATGAGGCCTTCCTGGTCTGAGTCCTGCTCTCCCTGAGCAGGAGAAAAACGTGTGTCCTGTTTGGGGCTTCCCTTGGTGAAGTCCTCAGTCAATGATCTCCCCAGGACCTTGCCTCTGATTTTCAAAGAAGGCTTTTAAGAGGCACTTTTATTGAATGTCTTAATTTACTTGACCTGAATCAGTCTGTGTTTGAAATAGAAATTATATTAATCTTTATTTTTACTTTTTTTAGAGAGAGGGAGGCAGAGAGAAAGAGAGAGAAAGGAAGAGAAATATTCATGTGCAAGAGAAACATTGATAGGTTGCTCTCCTACACGCCCAATGGACTCACAGCCCAGGCATGTGCCCTGACCAGGAATCAAACCTGTGACCTTTTGCTTTGCAGGACGATGACCAACCCACTGAGCCATGCCGGTCAGGTTTTAATGTTTATTTTTTGAATACAGAGAGAGAGACAAAGACAAAGAGCGTGACAGAGACAAGAGATTTATTTTAAGGAACTGGTTCACACAATTGTGGGGGCTGGCAAGTTTGAAATTTGTAGGGTAGGATTTCTATATTATAATTTCTTTTAAAGAAGTTATTTATTTGAGGGGAAGGGAGGGAGAAAGAGAGGGAGAAAGAGAGGGAGAAAGAGAGGGAGGAGAACATGAATGGGCTGCCTCTTGTGTGTGGCCCAAGCAGGGACTAAACCCATAACCCAAGCTTGCACCATGATTGGGTGACCCTTCACCTTGTGGGATGATGCCTAACCAATTGAGCCCCATACTGGTCGGGGCTCTGTGTTACAGTCTTGAGGCAGATTTCCTTCTCCAGGAAAACTCAGTTCTTGCCCTTAAGGCAAAAATTGGTTATGGAGGATAATCTGCTTTGCTAATATCAACTGATTGTAATTTTTAAAAAGATTTATTTATTTTAAACAGAGTGGAAGGGATAAAAGAGAAACATCAATGTATGGTTGTGTTTCGTGCACTCCCTACTGGGGACCTGGACTGCAACCCAGGCATGTCCCCTGACTGGGAATCGAACCAGCAGCCCTTTGGTTCACAAGCTGGTGCTCAATCCACTGACCCACACCAGCCAGGGCTGATTGTAAATTTTAATAAATATTAATCTTTGGTGTTGATAAAATCTACCTGGCTATGAACAAAGGGACCTGTATATGGTCCCTTTGCCTTATGAGTGCCTTTAATATGGCTGATAAAAAGATTTTGCTCTAGTGAAAAGGATTAGTATAGAGAGCAACTTTCTCAGTTCTTGTATAGGAGATGGACGCAAAGGGAACATCCATGTGCTCATTCCATGTTAAGGCCTTCATCTACACTCTAGGTCTCAGGTCCCTGGAAGGGGAAGTGCAATAGGCGACTTGGCATCTCAGCTGTAATTCACTCGTTGGGGTGTATAAAAAATTCTTTCGCAGAAAACACTATGAGAATAAGGGAACTAAGAAGGCAAGACAAAGCTCTCATTCTAAAGGACACATAGTACTTTTGGGGAGGGAGACAAGATATCCACGTGTGAAGAGGACCACACGGGGTGTGTGAGTAAGGGCCAGTCACAGCAACACAGGATTAGGGGTTCCCGTTCAGTAAAAGAAATGAGTATTAGGCCAGCATGGTCAGAAGACGTCTAGTTTCTCTATGTGAAATGCCGTCCCCATACTTATCCACTTCGTAAACTTCTATTTTTTCTTCAAACTCACAGGCAGTTAGTTAACTCTTGTCTCTGTTCCCATAGCAAGTGTTACATTCTTCTAACATAACTTAATAGGTTTTTTTTATCCTCATCCGAGGCCCTGCTTTACTGATTTTAGAGACAGAGGAAGGGGGGGGGGCAGAGAGGGAGAGAAACATCAATTATGAGGGAGAAACATTGATCAGTTGCTTCTCATATGTGCTGCAACCAGGGTAGGAACCCACAACTGAGGTATGTGCCCAGACCAGAAATCCAACCCACAGCCTTTTGGTGTATGGGATGATGCTCCAACCAGTCACACCGGCCAGGGCACAACTTATCAGGTTATTTTGAAACTGTTTATATATTTATCTCCTGCAGATTGTTGATCTCCTTCAGGCACAGGAATTTTACATGTTCATCTTTGTATCCTCAGAACCTAACACTGTTCCTCGCACATGACAGGGGCGTAGTAGTTGTTTGCTGAATGCATGAATCAATGAATGAACAAATGAATCGATAGCTAGTCAAACACAACCTATTCAGTGAGGCTTTCCCTGACTCTGCAATTTATTATTCCCACCGCTTTGTTCCTCTGGCGCTTTGCTCATGGCTCTGCAGTACAACAGTGCTTATAACACTGTGCTGTCTGTCTCCTCCACTAGGCTGGGAGTTCCTTCACAGCACAGCATCACCTACCTTTGTATAGTCACAGGCAGGTGCAGTATCTGACAGTGCGATTTTGACAGAATGAATGAACAAACGACTAAACAAACAAACATGGTCTTTGGGTAAATAAGATCTAGATATACAGAGGTTGTAGGAAATATCTACAATAGGCAAACAGATAGACATAGAAAGCAGACTGGTGGTTGCCAGGGGTTGGGGGAGGAAGTAATGGAGAATCACTACTAATGGTTATGGGGTTTCTTTTTGGGCTTACGAAAATATTCTGGAGTAAGACACTGGTGAGAGTTGCACAATTTTGTGAATCTACTGAATGGGCTTGTATACTTTAACATTGTAAATTTTATGGTATATGAATTCTGTCAGTGAAAATCATAAATATATAGACATACAGAGAAAGAGAAGGGCATTCCATATGGGTAAAACAGAATAAATTAAAACTTGGATTGTGCCTGAGACTTAGCATATCTCAGGGAGACTAATAGTTATTTGGCCTAAGCAGACAATTTACGTAGGGAAGTTAATTGGAAATAGGACTAGAAACGTAAAAGGGGGTGACCTTAGCATTTCCTAAATGCTTTTTCTCACAACATTAGCATTATGTAAAATACTAACAGATGGTCATAAGATTAAGGTTCTTGAGTTAAATTATGTTTTGGAAATATTGCATTCTGTATATGCCCCTTTGGAGCATTGTAATGCACATTAGTTCATAAAAAGTTTTGGGATATATTACAGCAAAGAAACTATATAACTGTTTAATCCAGGGTATGTAGATTTTTACTGACATCTTGTATAATTTAATTTGTGAAATATTGGGCTGGAATATAAAGGGTTTGTTTTTTTTAATAAGTCACAGATCTTGGAATTTCTTCTGCTGGTAATGAGAAGTCACTGAAACTTTATGAGAAGGTAAGTGATGAAATTGAAGTTTTGATGAGATTAAAGTGCCAGTGGTGTTTAGAGCACATGCGGGTGAGAGAAAACACAGGCAGCAAGATCTGTTTAAATGTTATAAGTCTAAAGATGAAGTAATGAGGGTTAGAGTTAAAACAGTGACAATGGAAAGTGAAACACGCAAGAAACAAGACAACCTGGTAACTTACTTGATATGAGGAATGTAAGCTAGGTCACTGACAAACACCATATGATCTCGCTTATATGTGGAGTCTCATGCACAACATAAAGTGAGAAACAAAATAGAAACAGGCATGGACACGTGGAACAGACTGACAGCTGTCAGAGGGGAGGGGGACTTGATGAAAGAAGGGGAAGGGACCAGCCAAAGAACATACATGCATGACCCACAGACACAGACAACAGTGTGGCGATGGCCAGAGGGAAGGGGGTGGGGGCTGGGTCAGGGTGGGCAAAGGGGAAGGATGGGGACATCTGTAATAGCATGAACAATAAATAAAAAAGAAAATGGCTTTAAAGTACATAGTTCGAATGGCTGAGAGAATGCTGATCCTGGTGAAAGAAGAAACTGGAAAGCAATATTTCTGGGGATACAGGTTCAAGCTAATGATAAGTTCTATTTTAATTTGGAATAAGTTGGAACTGAGGTAACTCTGGAGATATCACATAGGCTATTGCAGATATGGACTAGAACTCAGTAATGGTTGAAGTGTATTAATTCACTTAAAGAACAGAGTATAGCCCTGGCTGGTGTGGCTCAGTGGACTGAGTGCCGGCCTGCAAACCAAAGGGCTGCTGGTTCGATTCCCAGTTGGGGCACATGTTTGAGTTGCAAGCCAGGTCAACAGTTGGAGACACGTGAGGGGCAACCACACACTGATGTTTCTCTCCCTCTCTTTTTCCTTCCCTTCCCCCCTCTCTAAATAAATAAGTAAATAAGTAAGTAAGTAAGTAAATAAATAAATAAATAAATATTTAGAAAAAAAGATGCTAGGCTCCTTCAGCCTGGTGGGGCTTCAGCATCTGCACTCCCTATTGGGGGATTACTACCAGGCCATCAGGGTGCTGGAGAATATCAAACTGAACAAGAAGAGCATGTACTCTCGTGTGCCAGGGCACCATATACTATTATTTTGGTTTTGCATATCTGATGGTGCGTCGCTACCAGGATGCCATCCAGGTCTTTGCCAACAACCTCCTCTACATCCGGAGGACCAAGAGCATGTTCCAGAGGGTCACATACAAGTATGAGATGATTAAAAAGCAGAATGAGCAGATGCATGCGCTGCTGGCCATCGCCCTCACCATGTACCCCATGTGTATTGACAAGAGTATTTACCTCCAGCTGCAGGAGAGATACAGGGGTAAGATGCTATGCATACAGAAAGGTGACCCACAGGTCTATGAGGAACTTTCCAGCTATTACTGCCCTAAATTCCTGTCCCCTATGTCTCCCAACTATGATAATGTATGCCCTAACTACAACAAGGGGCCCTTCTTGCAGCAGCTAAAGGTGCTTTCTGATGAAGTGCAGCAGCAGGCCCAGCTCTCAGCCATCCACGGCTTCCGTAAGCTCTACACCACCACACCTGTGGCCAAGCTGGCTGGCTTCCCGGACCTCACTGAGCAAGAGTTCCAGATCCAGCTTCTTGTCATCAACCACAAAATGAAGAAATCTTTACCTAGCTCAGCCATCAGCCTGTCAACCAAGTAGAAGTTTATTGACATCAAGGACTGAAATGTTTTAAATAAGTCTCAGTAAAGGATCTTCTTTGGAGCCAAAAAAAAAAAAAAAAAAAAGGAAAAGTGAATCAGCTTAAGAATAACCCACAACCTTCGGACCAACTGGAAAGGCGAATTTCAGTAACAAGGCAATCAGTGGTCAATAATGAAGGCCAGGGTGAAGAAAGAGGCCATCAAATTTGTCTAGGAGGTGGTAATTTGCAGCCCTGCAGAGGACAGTATGGCTAACAGTGCAGAGAGTGAGGGAAAAAGAGCAGCTCAAGATGAGTTCAGGCAGGTAGGCATAGGAGGCCACACTCAGGATTCTGGTCTGTACGGACAATGGGAAAGGTACTGAAGAAGATTAAGCAAGGCCACACACTGAAAAATGTAAAAGCTCACTCTGGTTGCTGGATGAAGAAAGCCATAGAAGAAAGCAAGAGATTCAAGGAGACCAGTGAAAAGGCTCCTGCAGTAGCTGGGGTAAGAGACGGTAACTTGAACTAGTTTGGCCACAGTGGAAGATGGGAAGAAGTGAATGAATTAGAGATGCTTCAGAGGTAGAATTGACAGGACTTGCTGAGATTAGAAATGGGAGTGAGGGGAGTTGAAGGTAACTCCTAGATGTCTGGCTTGGGCAATAGGAAGAATGGTAATGCCATGCAATGAGTTAGGGGACACTGGAGGAGTTACATTTTCATTTGCATTAGCTGTCCTCATGTCCAGCCCTGCTCACACGAATCAATTAATCTTCAGTTAAAAAAATACATCCATGCAGCTACTCAGCCCAGACTGACAATTATTTGCCTCTGTGAGATACAAATCAGTGCCAGCAAATGGAGGTGTTTGCTATGAGGATTTTCTGGGGCTCCTAATGGAAGCCGGTTTTCTCTGTCCTAGACATCTTAATAAATATGGCAGTCATATACATATCTCCAACAAAACTGTAGGTGTCCTGGAACACAGATGACTGTCCTATTGGGCTCTTCTTAGGGTTCCTGAAGTGAATATTGTATACATCAGCTTTACTGAGATATAATTCACACACCATACCCTTTACCTAGTTAAAGCGTACAATTCAGTGGTTTTTTGTCTATTCAACAGTTCTGCGAGCCTCACTGCAATCAGTTTTAGAACATTAACATCTCCCTGAAAGGAAATCCTGGGACCATTAGCAGTCACTCCTTAAAAGAATGCAATATCTGAGATAAATAATACACTGGAATAAACAGTACGTTACACGAAGCAGAGGATTGAATCAGTGTTTTGGAAGATAAGGTAGAAAAAAAACAATCAGGCAGAGCAGCAAAAAGAAAAAGAATTTAAAAAAATGAGGAGAGCTTAAGAAACATCTTGGACAACATGAAGTGTAACAACCTCCATATCATGGGAATACCAGCAGGAGAAGGGAGAGAGCAAAGGATCAAGGTGATCTATCAGTAGGTGAGTGGATAAAACAACTATGGGACATTTACACATTGGAATTCTAGTCTGCCATAAAAAAGAAGAAAATTTTACCCTCTGCAACAGTACGGATGGAGCTGGAGAACATTATGCTAAGTGAAATAAACCAGTCAGAGAAAGACAAATACCATATGATTTCACTCATGTGTGGAATCTAACGAACAAACTGAACTAACAAGCGAAACTGAGACAGACTTATAGATGGAGAGCAGATGACAGCTATTTGTGGGGGAAGGGTAGAGGGTGCAGGGATTGAGCAAAAAGGAAAAAAGACTCATGGACATGGACAACAGGGTAGTGATTGCTGAGAGGAAGAGAGTATTATAAGGGGACAAATGGCAATGGAAAAAATATAACAATTATATGTTAAAAAGTATAAATGACCCATGGACATGGAAAACAGGGTGGGGATTGACTGTGGTAGTGGAAAGTGGGTGGGGCAGGGAACAGCAATGGGGGGAAATTGGGACAAATCTAACAGAACAACAATAACAATTTTTTAAAATAAAAATACAAAATAACCCAAATTAGCCCTGGCTGGTATAGCTCAGTGGATTGAGCGCGGGCTGCGAACCAAAGCATCGCAGGTTCGATTCCCAGTCAGGGCACATGCCTGGGTTGCAGGCCACAGCCCCCAGCAACCGCACATTGATGTTTCTCTATCTCTCTCTCTTTCTCCCTCCCCTCTCTAAAAATAAAATCTTAAAAAAAATAAATAACCCAAATTGTCAGGTGGTACTGCCATTTTGACCTAATCCATAGTATACTTATATGTATTAGAAAATTTCTACTATCAACTATTTACATTTCACAAACCCAGGAAAATTTTGTAGCATATAATTTACTTACCCTAAAACTCATATCAGAAGCATTATTTTATATAACTTCTTTTTAAAGTATATTTTATTGTGTTATTACAGTTGTCTCAAATTTTCACTCTATACTCTCCTCTCTGCTTGGTACCCCTCCTCCCTCTGGCATTCCTCCCCACCTTGGTTCATGTCCATGGTAGGCATATAAGTTTTTGGCTTCTCCATTTCCTATATTATCCTTAATGTCCCCCCTGTCTACTCTATACCTACCAATTATGCTTTTAATCCTTGCACCTTTCCCCCCATTCTCCCTCTCCCTCCTCCCAGCTGATAACCCTCCAAATGATCATCATACCTATGATTCTGCTCCTGTTCTGGTTGTTTGCTTAGTTTTTTTTTAAATTTAGTTGTTGATAGTTGTGAATTTGTTGCCTTTTTAACTTTCATAATTTTGATCTTCTTCTTTTTCTTAAGTCCCTTTAATATTTTATGTAATAATGTCTTGGTGATGATGAACTCCTTTAGCTTTACCTTGTCTGGGAAGTACTAATCTGCCCTTCCATTCTAAATGAAAGCTTTGTTGGATAGAGTAATCTAGGTTGTAGGTTCTTGCTTTTCCATCACTTTGAATACTTCTTTCCAACCCCTTCTTGCCTGCCAAGTTTGAGAAATCACCTGATAGTCTTATGGGAACCCCTTTGTAGGTAATTCTCTAGTTGTCTCTTGCTGCTTTTGAGATTCTCTCTTTATCTTTAACCTCTGGCATTTTAATTACGATGTGTCTTGGTATGGTCCTCTTTGCGTACAACTTGTTTGAGAGTCTGTGCTTCCTGGACTTGTACGTCTACTTCCTTTGCCAGATTCGGGGAGTTTTCTTTCATTATTTTTTCAAGTAAGTGTCCAATTTCTTGCTCTTCCTCCTTTCCTTATGGCATCCCTATGATTCGGATGTTGGCATGTTTGGAGATGTCCCTCAGTCTTCTTCTACTATCCTTGTTTTTTTTTTTTTTAAATTCTTCTTTCTTCTTTCTGTTCTGGTTGAATGTTTATTTCTTCCTTATGTTCCAAATCATTTACTTGAATCCCAGCTTCCTTCTCTTTACTATTGGTTCTCTGTAGATTTTTCTTTATTCCACTTACTGTAACTTTCATTTCTTCCTTTATGTTGTTGCTGTACTCAGTGAGTTCTTTTGAGTATTCTGATCACCGGTGTTTTTGAACTCTCCATCTGATAGGTTGGCTATCTCTGTTTCATTTAGTTCTTTTGGGGGATTTTGTTCTATTCTTTCATTTACACCATATTTATCTCCTCAATTTGGCGGCCTCCCTGTGTTTGCTTCTCTGTATTAGGTAGAGCCACTTTGACTCCCTGTCTTAGTAGTGTGGCCGATTGTAGAAAAGGCATCTGAAAATTATCTGGGGTGGAGCCTTAGGTAATCTCCAGGGTGGGGAACCCACTTCGATGCTTTGTGGCTTTGTGTGTGGGGAGGGCTCGGAGAGGGGACTGTGACCCTGCCTGGCTTCTGAAGGTTTGCCTGGTGCTTGCCCCGTTTCCAGTCACTTCATCCACTCCCCGTATGCAACTGACGCTCTTCCAGCTGTTGCCCTGGTGTTGAATCCCAGAGTGGGTGGGTTTGTGTCTGTTTTAAGACCATGTGGGTCCTTTAAGTGGAGTTTCCTGAAAATCTGGCATTTTTTCTGCTGCCCCAACCCCCACTGGTTTTCACAGCCAGAAGTTATGGGGATTTATCTTCCTGGCACTGGACCCTGGGCTGTGCGGTCTGGCCTGGGACTGGGATTGCTTGCTCCCAAGGCATCCCTCCTGATTTTTATCCACCACATGTGGATGTGGGAATAACCAAGCCCGTTTCACCACTGCCGCCACCTCTCTGTGCCACACCCTGTCTGCTCGCCTCTCCACCTGTCTCCATGTCTCTGCCCTTCCTATCCATCTGCGATGTTTGTGGCTTCTTTAATTAAACCTTTGGTTGTCAGACCTCCATACAGTTAGATTTTCTAACAGTCTGGGTGTAATCTGTTTTGAGATTTAGTTGTAATTCTTTTTGTGGATATATCTTGACCCTGTAGCCTCTTTGTAATTTTTAATATATAATACAGTTCATATCCTTAAAATTAGCCGAAAGTGCAATATCACTGCATGACTTACAGTGCGGCTAAGAAAGCTCAAAGTGTCATCAAAAAAGCTCCAAAGTTCTTCCAGGGGACAGATATCTTCCTTTGGCACCCCATCAGGCACCAGCAGGTTAACCAACTTGCGCATGCAGTTGCTAAAATCAAAAAGAGAAAATTCATCCCATAAGGAAAGAAATCATTGGTTTCATGGCTAAGGTAAGTAAAATCTGGATCCAATCCCAGACTAAGAGCTTCAAAACATGTCTGTTCTTCACCCAATTTGATCTGGACTCCAACCTCAGAAGACAGATTTTTGAAGCTATAAAAGGGGCTGACCAACCTTTCCTTTTATTATGGCTGTCCTTCACTTTTTTTGAGTTTGCTACACTATGGAGTTGTGGCTGTTTACTATATTTTATGAGTTGGTTGAATCTACAAACACTTTAAAGTATTTTGTTACATCTTCAAATAGGCAAGGTCACTGGGATTGAAATCGGAAATAATTCCAGGAGAACTGTCTCTCGAATCTCAGAAAAGGAAGACTTTAATATTTTCCAGAGAAAAATCACATAAAATCTATTTTTCCCCATTCCTAGGCATAGAAAACACAAAATCTCCAATAAATAATAAGTCATATTATATATAGTACTTACTGGCCCTTAAAGAAAAGTGCTTTAAAAAATCTGTGGCAAATATAGCAAAATGTTAACATTTCTTAAACTTTAGTGGGGGATGCACTGTTGTCTGTTATATTAATCTCTGTCTGCATTTGGCATATTTAAGTAATTTTAGCATATACATACTCACACAGAGAGGCAACTTTCTCTTTTTCTCCTTCGGGAAAACCAGACTCCTTGCCTTGGCTAATTAAGTCTTAGTCCATAATACAACCCTGAATATGGAGTTGTTCTGAAGGCTTTTCAGTTCAGGAGTTGCAGGACTGCCCCAATCATTTTTTAAAATGGGCCAGTGGAGTATGATCGATGACTACCACTCATTTGGCTATCAGAAGGCCTGCATGCAGTGCTGAATTACAATCACTAACCTGTATTTCAGAACATCCAGTGGTTCCTTCTTTCCGTAGATCCATAAAGCCCGTTTCAAGGCATTTACAGCAATGGAAGGATAGTAGGCAGGCGTTTCCAGTGCTAAAGCTACAGGAAAGGAAGAAAGAAGGTTGTGAATACAATAATCCCATCCATTACAGTTTCTATCCCAGGCTACAACTTTCTTTGTCTAACAAATTAACAAAACATACAAATATGCACACACACAAAATTTTATAAAATGATGAGTCAGTGGTGGCTTTCAGAAATAGCTTCTACTTTCTGGACAGAGTAACATAGTAGGATGACCAGGTTATATCTTTCATTCAGCAAACATCACCAGAAAATCTACTGTTTCTCTGACCCTGCCCATAGTAATACAGGTGAAGCAATAATCTCATGAACCAGAGTCAAGGAGGGGCACAGTAAGACCGAAACAGAAAGCAGATCAGTTAAAGGGCACTAATAAAAATGAATTTATACTACTATCTATTTTTTTGTCTGATACCAAAAACAGGAAACAGCTGACATGAGAGTGACTGTCCAAGATAATAGACCCTAAAACTTCCAGATGCATTTACCAGGCCTCTAGAATTGGAATTCCTTTATACAATGAGCGGTGGCAACCATCACATGCCCATAAAGAATATACCATCTGCTGCATGTTTCTAGGACTTCTGCCTTCAGAAGACAAGGAAAGACAAATGTGACTCTTGTTCATTTGGAGCTACCTAATACTTTTACGAACCACACCCGGGCTCCTGGGGTGGGGGGCGGTGAGAGACAAAAAGAGGAGATAATTAGGCCGTTTCTTGTAGTATATCCCTACAGAGGTTTGGGTACCCCTAATACCACTTACAGCCCAACCAGAAATTTGGGAGTGGCAATTGTGTTAACAATATTACCAATATTTCTCAGTACACTTTACTAAATTGCTTAGATTCCAACACCTTTGATTAATGAAGTAGTCATTTATCATTTCTAGCTAGCTGAACAGAACTAAGTTTGAGCCCCCCCTCCCCTGTTGTGTAGTTATAGACCTCAATTCCCCATGTAGAATAAATAGGAGCACCTATTGTGAGCAATGCACTTAGTGAGGGTTTATAATAAGCATTGTACAACAAATCTAAGTAATTATTCTTTATGACCCTAAGGAGCTTATAATCTTATATAAAGAAAAAGGTAAATGCTCAAATGATTATAATACAAAATGGTTCAAGAATGCCATTAGAGGAAGAAAAGCAGAGTGCTATGAGGAAATGTGGAGAGAACAGAGAAGAGAAATAAAAAATTAGTGCAATTTAAAGGGGTACTAGCCTTCTAAAATCATAAATATAACTCTTACCTGCAATCGTTTCCAGGGTTCTGCTTCCCAAATGAGGCAGTTCCCACACTGGTTCCAGGAAGCTTTCCAGTAATGGATCATTCCTTTTGGCTTTAATTTCAAACTCATATAGCAGAAGCAATGTCTCACATGGATCATTGGAGAAGTCTCCTACAAAAGAGGCAAAAATGCATTTCATTATTCTCTCCTATTCTAATTAATCTCTCTTCTGGGGAGATTTCCTTGTTGAGGAAAATTAATTGTACTTACAATTTGAACATTATTCCAACTTCTGTGGACATATTTTTTACATTTTTAAGTCCATAAACTCATCAACACTTTACACACCCTGTATTGCGATCATTAGCATTACCCATATTTCCCAAAATTATTGCCATGATATTCTTAAACAGCCTGAAAATGTCCTGCTATTGTATAATTCAAATCCATTGTTTACCTGTCTCACTTTAATGACTCAAGTAACCAGAAGATACAGGGCTGTATAAACTAACTGTGGTTTTATTTTAAGCAAAGAAAAGTTTCCAAATTGTTCCATTTAGCCAGTTAACAATATTTCCTGAGTATCACCATGGACAGAATTTTGTATCAGGTGGCATGTACCATACTATGTAGGATGGTTTTCATTCACCCTGTTACACTGAACTTTCAAAAAAAGTGCTGAGGTCTAGCATATATGCAATAAACTGAATGAGGTGCACTGATCTTAAACAGCCTGATAATTTTTTATATATGTTTCAATCCATGTAACCGCTATCCAGATCATGATATAGAGTACTTCAAAACTTGTGTTTCTTTCCAGTCAATACTACCTTAGCAGAAGTAACAACCATTTTGACTTTTATCACTATTGTCACCTGTTCTTGAACTTCATTACTAGTACATAGATATATTATTGCACTTCGCTTTAACAACTGAAAATCAATTAATGTCACACACCATATCAATATAGTAAGAAGCAGAAACTAAATGATGATCTCGATAGAGTCAAGAGAGCATCTGACAAAAATCCAACATCTTTTCCTGAGAAAAACAATGTTGTTCCTTGGTTCCTAGCACACAGCTCTTAAAATTCTTGTAATTTCCTGGGTGAGAGAAATATTTTCTATTCTAATGAGGTCACTCTGAGCGGGCTCCTGGGTGGCTCCTACATGAGGACTAGTCACTGCAAATATCAAACTGTGATTAAAAGCTTGGAATTTTCATCCCTACACCCCATTCTCTTGAGAAGACAGAAGGGCTGGAAATGGAGTTAATGATCTATCATGCCTATATGATGAAGCCTCCAAGAAAACATCACAAATACAAAGTTTGGAAAGTTTCCGGGTTGGTGAACTCACGGAAGTGCTGGGAGGGTGATGCCAGGAGAGAGCATCATTGAAACTCCATACCCCTTCCCACATACCTCTCCCTGTGCATCTCTTCCATCTGGATGTTCATCTGTATCCTTCATCACATCCTTTTATAATAAACTGGTAAACATACGAAAATGTTTCCCTGAATTCTGTGAGCCCCTCTAGCAAATTGATCGAACCCAAGGCGAGATTTGTTGGAACCTTCAATCTATAGCTGGTTGGTCAGAAGCCCAAGAGACAATCTGGACTTGCTACTGGTAACTGAAGTGGGAATGAACCCATGAACTGTGGGATCTAATGCTGTCTTTGGGTAGACAGTGTCAGAATCAAGTTGAATTGTTGGGCACCCAGCTGGTGTTACAGAGAATTGCATGGTGTGGGAAAAAAGTTTCCACACATTTGGTGACCAGAAATGTCAGAAGTGAAGTGTTCTCCATGAAGGCAAAGGAGACACACAAGACAGACACAGGAGTAGAAAAAAAAAAACTTTTATGTTTTTTTTCTTTAGGTTTTTTTATATAACCTGACAATAAAAAAGACAAACAACCCAATGAAATAGGGAAAGGGCTTGACAGACAAGTCCTTTTTTTTCTAAAGAAGATACATAAATGACCAATAAACACATGAAAAGATACTCAACACCATCAGTCATTAGGGAAATGTAAATGAAACCATGATAAAATAGCACTTTATTCTCACTAGGATGGCTATAATCCAAAAGACAATTATGTGGCAAGTGGTGGCAAGGAGGTGGAGAAATGAGAACTCTGATTCAGTGCCTGTGGGAATGTAAAATGGTGCAGCTGCTGTGGGAAACAGTGCACATTTCTGCAATAAGTGAAATGTACAATTGTCGTATGACCCAGTAATTCTATTTCTAGACATAGACCCAAAAGATTGAAAGCAAGGACTCAAGCAGACACTTGTACACCAATGTTCACAGCAGCATTATTCACAATAGCAAAAAGGTGGAAGCAGACCAAGTGTCTATCAACAGATGAATCGATAAGCAAAATGTGGTATATACAATGAAATATTATTCAGTCATAAAAAGGAATGAGGTACTGATATGTCACAACATGGATACACCTTGAGAACATTATGCTAAGTGAAATAAGCCAGTCACCCAAGGACTAATATTGTGTGGCTCCACTTAAATGAAATATGTAGGACAGGCAAAATCATAGAGACAAAAAAGTACATTAGAGGTTAACAGGGGCTGGGAGAAAGGGAATGAGAAGTTACTTAAAAAAATTTTTTATTGCTGACACTATTACAGATGTCTCCATTTCCTGCCCATGTTTGCCCACCTCTACCCAGGCCCCTCTGCCCCTTCCCTGTGGCCATCCCCACGCTACTCTCTGTGTCTATGGGTCATTATGAATATAAGTTCTTTGGCTAATCCCTTTACCTTCTTTCATCCCCACTCCCCTCTTCCCACTGAGATCTGTCAGTCTGTCCCATGTATTCATGCCTCTGTTTTTATTCTGGTCATTAGATTCCACATATAAGTGAGATCGCATGGCACTTGTCGTTCACCACCTAACTTCCTTCACTTAGCATAGTATTCTCAAGGTCTATCCATACTGTGGCAAAAGAACACGTTTTGTTCCTTTTTATGGCTGTGTAGTATTGTATTGTATAAGCGTACAATGGCTTTTTTATCCACTCATCTCTTAATGGGTACTTGGGCTATTTCCAGGTCCTGGTGGCTATTGTAAATAAGGCTGGTGAAAGGGGTTCATCTCCAAAATACATAAAGAACTTATACAACTCAACACCAGGAAAACAAACAATCCAATTAAAAAATGGGCAAAGGACCTGAATAGACACTTTCCAAAGAGGACATGCAGATGGCCAATAGACATATGAAAAGATGCTCAATGTCACTAATCATCACAGAGATACAAATTAAAAACACAAAGAGATACCATCTTACAGCTGTCAGAATGCCTGTCATCAATAAATCAACAAATAAGTGTTGGCGAGGATGTGGAGAAAAGGGAACCCTATTGCACTGTTGGTGGGGATGCAGACTGGTGCAGCTACTGTGGAAAGCAGTATGGAATTTCTTCAGAAAAGTAAAAATGGAACTGCTTTTTTAACCCAGTGATCTCACTTCTGGAAATTTATCCAAAGAAACCCAAAACATTAATTGAAAAGAATATATGCACCCCTATGTTCATTGCAGTGTTATTTACAACAGCCAAGATATGGAAGCAGCCCAAGTGTCTATCAGTAGATGAGTAGATATAAAAGCTGTGGTACATTTACCCAAAGTAATCCTATTTGGCTGTAAAAAAGAAGAAAATTTTATCTTTTGTGACAGCAGTGATGATCCTGGGGAAAATTATGCTAGCAGAAATAAGCTAGTCAGAGAAAGACAAATACCATATGATTTCATGCATGTGTGGAATCTAATGAACAAACTGAACTAACTAGCAAAATAGAGACAGACTCATAGAGAGCAAGCTGACAGCTGTGGATGGTGGCAGGGGCAGAAAGAATGGAGGGATTGAGCAAAAAAGAAAAAGAGCTCATGGTCACGGACAACAGTGTGTTGACTGTGGTGGGGAGGGGTGGAGGTGTAAGAGGGTATAAGAGGGATAAACAGTAGTGGAAAAAACAATAAAAATGAACTATTAAAAAAGAGAGAATGACAGATCAATAATTTATGATTATTAGGAAACAAAATTCATTGACATTTAAAAAATAAAAACACTATGACTAAGTGGGGTTTGTTCAAGAAATGCAATGATTAGTAAATTTTAGGACATCTATTATAATTCAAAATATTAATACTTAAAAAGAAAAAACATGATTATAGATTCTGAAAAGACATGCAATTCATTATCTATTGATTTTTTAAAATTCTAACTAAAACAGGAACAGATGGACACAATATTAAAAAGTCTATCTAGCGCCCTGGCTGGTGTAGCTCAGTGGATTGAGCACGGGCTGCGAACCAGGCATCGCAGGTTCGATTTCCAGTCAGGGCACATGCCTAGGTTGCAGGCCATGTCTCCCAGCAACCACACATTAATGTTTCTCTTCCTCTCTCCCTCTCCCTCCCTCCCTCCCTCTCTCCCTCTCCCTCTCCCTCTCTCCCCCCCTCCCTTCCCTCTCTAAAAATAAATAAATAAAATCTTTAAAAAAAAAAAGTCTATCTAAAAATAAAAGCCAGTATCATCCTCAGTGAAGAAACAGGAACAAGCTACTATGTACCTTTAAAATGTTCACTACTATTTTTTTAATTAATTTATTTTTTAAATTTTAATTGTTGTTCTGTTTACTACTATTTTGATTACTATTTCACAACAAAATGTTAGCAGTATCTGATGTCAGGGTTGTTGTTTGGAAGACTGTTTAGCCTATATTTAGTCGACATTAAAAGTTGATTAAATTAGACAGACAATTAGAGCAATAATGTCATATATAGTCAATACCATATTTGTATAAAAAGCAAAGTAAAAAATATTTTTACTCCAAGCAGTGTGCCAGGGAGTCAAAATACAGATATACGGTGGAGAAAATTTAGTTCTAAAAGAATCATTTTGACTGTTTGTCAAGTTCTGCAGTGGCACAAATTTCTGCTGACAAAAGACTAAATTTTTCAGGTTTCAAACACGCTTTGTAACTGCATTACCAAACTCCCAGTTCCCACTATACCTGTTTGTTTCAGGACAGTCCAGATCTCTCTGCATTCATGGATTTGTTCAAGAGCACGATTCAGAAATCGGGCCTATTTGGCAAAAATGAACAAAAAAATTAGTTTCAACTAAACAAAACTTTAACCAAATTAATATAATCTTGATATCATTTTCATGAAAAACAGCTAAAAATAAAATGATAGTTTAAACTGAGCATTTTAGAATTTCTATAGAAACATTAGCCTCTATTTGTACTTTTTCTTAATGTCCTAGGAAAAATGAGGATTAAATAGAAAATCTGAGCATTGTCAATTTTTGTAATAATCTAGGAGAGAAGAGAAGCACTTCTGGGATGGTGGTGTGAGGAGCTCCATGAAGCCTCTCCCCAACAAAACACCATCATATAAAGTTTCAGGAAATTGGCATAAGGGCATATAGCAAATATATTCCAAGAATCTACTAAGTCTCAGTAAGAACAGCGAGCACCTGTGGCAGTTTAGTCATGATCTGCTCACCAGACCCCTGGCTAAGTGTGATGTAAGTACTACTTTAAGTGGGTGTGGCCAAGAAGATGGGGCTCCCTCTATCCTCGGTTTCCACGCTAGGAATTCCCAGAAGGAGCACGCTGCCATTACTTTTCATTTCTCTTCCCCAGGTCTGTATTGCAGAAACTCTAATATAAAACAAGCCTAAGGCCTGGAGCTCTGTTCCTCTACCCAGTGTCTACTGCATACTGGGCATAGCATTCTGAGAATACTAGGTCTCAACTGCCCTTTACCTCAGCTTGCTTTATAGGATAGGATTTCCACGCTAGGAGAGGTAAGCCAAGAATGCCAGGGACTGTGACTCCTGCCCAGCCTTCCACTCACAGAGCTGGATTGTCACTCTGATAGAAATGAGCCACTGTCCCTGACTCCAGTGACAAAGTAAGAGGCACAGAGTTTCTGCTCAGGAGGCTGGGGAGGCCATTAGAAGAGTGAGCTTTGTAGTTCTCCGTAAAAAGAGTGACTGTAATTGGAATGGAGCATGAAAATGTTCAAGTCTAAGGGCACTATAAAAACAAACAACATAGAGACCTTAGTGTTGAACATTTAAGAGGTGGCTCATAGCTCAATGATATCAACAAGCGGAACAGTAGACCAGCTCGCAGTTTACAGAGAGAGCCACGGGAAGAAAAAAAGCTAAAAAGATCCCTTTCTTCTTCAATTTCTGCTGAAGAGCATTTTCAAACACACAGAGTCAGGACTAATATCTGGGCGTGCTACCAATGAAAGAAGGCCATTTAGAAGCTTAACAGGCAGGTTAGGGAAAGAGATAGTAAAAAATGTCCTTGTTAAAACCCACATTCATCCCTTTGGCGAAGAGGGGCCAGGGTGACTCTGCAGGCAGAGACTATGCCCTCTGAGGAGTGCTATAGCTGTGGGGAAAACAGACTTTAATGGACCAGATCAGACAAGTCACTAAATAAGTTAACAAGCAAATATTAACAAAGACAAGCCCTAGAGGGGAATCAGTGTTCAAAGATGCTCCAATATATCATCTAAAATGTCCAGTTTTTAACAAAAATGATGAGATATGCAAAGAAACAGGAACGTATGACTCATGCAGGAAAAAAAAAAACAGGCAATAGGAACTTACTTTGAAAAGGTGCAGATGTTGAATGTAGCAGACACGGATTTCAGAGAATCTATTTTACTTTATTTTTTTCAAAGAATTTATTTGAAATATGTTCAAACAACTAAAGGAAACCACACAAAGAAAGAAGGTCTGATGGCATTGCCTCAGCAAATATACTGTCTTAATAAAGAAGGCAATGGGATAACACATTTAATGTGATTAAAGAAAATAACAGTAAGCAAGAATCTAATGTTCAGCAAAGCTATCTTTCAGAACTAAAAGCAAACTAAGGAAATTCCCAGATAAACAAAAGCTGAGGGAATTTGTTGTTAGCAGAACCATTTTTACAAAAAAAAAAAAAAAAACTAAGAGAAGTTCTTCAGGCTGAAAGCAAGTGACATCAGATAGTAATTTGAATTTTAAAAAGTCCACCGGTAGAAGTAATTGTATAACTCTAAAAGACAATATAAAGATATATTTCTTCTGTCCTCTCTTAACTTTTAAAAGGCAATTGTATAAAACTATAATATAGGGTTTTATACCTAATAGATATCCACAGACTTCCACCAACCCAAGAAGAATACACATTCTTCTAAAGCACATAGAGCACTTCTTCAGGATAGACCATATGCTAGGCCACCAAAGAAACGTCAAGTAAACTTAAAATATCTTAAAGTCTCACAAAGTATGTACTCTGACTACAGGAGGAAAAGATTAGAACAAGAAGAGAATAAACAATAGATTTTTAATAAACAACGAGTCAAACAATCAAAATGAAAATTATAAAAATGCTTTGAGATGAATAAAATGAAAAATGCAACATGCCAAAACTAATGAGATGCTGCTCACCCACTGTGCTATGGTCTGAATGTGTCCCTCCCAAATGGATATGTTAACATCATAGCTCCCAAAGGTGAAGGTATTGGTAGGTCATGAATTGGGTTAGTGGATTTTATAAGAGATCTCTATGCCCTGGCTGGTGTGACTCTGGGTTGGGCGTCATCCAACTGGTTTGATTTCTGGTCAGGGCACATGCCTGGGTTGTGGGGCAGGTCCCTGGTTGGGGGCATGCGAGAGGCTGCTGATCTATGTTTCTCTTACACAACGGTGTATCTCTCCCTCTCCTTCTCCTTCCCCCTCTCTCTAAAGTAAATAAATAGTTTTTAAAAATTTGAATAGACATTTTCCAAAGAAGATATATAAATGGCAAATGAGCACATGAAAAGATGCTCAGCATACTTGTGTCATTAGTCATAACATCATTAGTAATGACATCATTAGAGAAATGCACATCAAAACTGTAACAAGATAGTACCTCATATTCACTAGGATGACCATAATCTAAAGGATATAATAGCAAGTGGTGGCAGGGAGGCAGAGAAAGTGGAACCATCATTCATTGCTGGTGGGAATATAAAATGGTGCAGTTGCTTTGGAAAACAGTCTGGTAGTTCCCCCAAAGATTAAACATAGAGTTACCATATGGTTGAGCAATTCCACTTCTAGGTATATATACTCAAGAGAAATGAAAATACATGTCCACACAAAATTCGGACATTCAGCATTATTCATAATATCTGAACACTGGAAAAAACTCAATACCCATCAATGAATGAATGGTCAAATAAACTGTGATATATTCATACAATGGAATATTATTCAGCCATAAAAAATGAAGTATTGATCCAACCTACAACATGGAGAACCTAAAAAACATTACTGAAAAATTATAAAAGTAGCGAGTTATAAAAGACTATAAATAGCATGATGACATTTGCATGAAATATCCAAAACGGACAAATCTATAGACAGAAAGTAGATGGTTGCTTACAGCTGGTGGTAGGGATGGAAAGTCACCACTATTTGGTTAGGGATTTTTATAGTGAAGGAAAAGTTCTAAAATTAGATTGTGTTGACAGTTGCACAACTCTGTTAATATTCTGAAAAACATTAAATTGTATACTTTAAATGAGTGAATTATAAGGTATATGAATTTTACCACAATAAGTCTGTTAAAAAATATTCTAGGACAGGGGTCAGGATACTTTTCTGTAAAAGGCCACACAGTAAATATTTTAGGCTTTGCCAGCCACATAAACTCTCACATATCTTTCTGTATTTTAATTTATAACCTTTTACAAATGTAAAAAACATTCTTAACTCTCAGGGTATAGAAAAACAGTCCACAGGCCTGAATTAGCCAGTTAGCAGTAGTTTATCCACCCCTGTTCTAGGAAAAAGATGTGGTTCCTTGATAAATTACACTTACTACACTTGTATATTTTTGAAAGCATCCTTCACTTCCCTTGACCTCATGCTCAAGAGAGTAGAGACAATGTTGATAAAATTATGAAGGATATCTGTAGTCCTTCATCATCCATTTATTTAAAAATATTCCAATTTATGAGGACTTAGAGAACAAGGAAATGTATTTGTAGAATTCAACAAGTTCTCATTAGAGAGACAGAGCATCATTCATAGGGACTGAATTTAGATAGTGAAAGGCAGAAGTGCGCCTTCAATTACCTAAATAGATATCCTTTCAAAGGCAAAGAAAGTTAGTTACATAAGGGTTACTAAGTTAGAGAGTTCTTATGAAACATAAGGGTGTGTAAGAGAAAGAACAGGAAGAAAAAAGAATAGCTGTTAGAAACAAAGAAAATAATTAAGAATAGTACTTAAGAGTTTGTGAAATTGCTCTCAGGTCAATTTGGTCTCTCTATTCACTGGGACACAAAATTTAACAAAGTTAGGACTACTAGCTTAAAAGGAAAACTTTAAAAAAAGTTAAAAGCATAATGCAAAAACAAGACGCTATAATTATTCTTTAGTAAGGCATAAAAATGTTATCGAAAATAAAATTACATTTGCCCTTGCTTGTTAAGAAGCAAAAATGGTTGTTTTTTTTTGTTTTGTTTTGCTCTGGGGCACACAGATTCTTTTCCCATTTTGTACAATGTAAAGATTTTTAAAAAGAGGACACTTTGCTCCTTACGGATGAGGACTTTGTCTTCTTGACACCCAGGACTTAGCAGAGTGCTTGGTGTTCATATGATTTTTGAGTTGTACTCAGTAAGGGAAGAGAAAGGAAGGAAAATGCTTCAGCAGAGATCTGTGAGAGTTTGTTGCAGATCTAAAGAATCCTATGAAAAAGGGCATTAACAGAAGGAAGTGAATAACCAGCAAGAAGGATGTACACCAAGTACAGAAAACAAGAAGAAGCTGGTAAATATGTGAAATCGGGAAGGGTTTTTTTCCCCCTAGGTAAGAGAAAAATGGTAGGTATCTAGACCTTAAAATCATACAAAAACCACTGGTGGTCCCACTTGGAGACAATTTTCATAGCTTGAAAGGAAGGTAAGGAACTACAGGTAAACTGATACTCTGGTGTATGGGAGACTGAGATGTTGATGCTGGTATCTCCCCAAGGGGGTAAAGTTTAAGAAGCTCAGAGTGAAATTCAGGCAAAGGTAGGAATTCTGTCTTTTTGTTAAAATTGAGTTAATGATAATGTATTTAAAGACGTGCGCCAAAGAAAGCAAATGCAATTGAGTGAAGAACAACAGGCCACATAAATAATTTCAGATGGCTTATCAAAGCTCTGGGAGTAGAGGAGTTCTCCCTTAGAAAATATGTGAAAGGAAACAAAAGAAAAAACTCCTTGGACCACATATGATCACAGGGAGATGATGAAGACAGAGAATATTTAAAAAGAGATTCAGAAAGAGTGGTCCATGGGAAGGGGCATTTTAAGAGATTCAATCTTTTTGAAAGAAGAGGCCAAGCCAAAGGTAAGCTTTCCTTAAGAAGGAATTAGCCATTATAAACCTTTGCAATTCAAGATGCTTGCTGGAAGGGAAGAAAGAATTCTCTAAAGAGAATCAAAAGAACTGCATCAGGGAAGGCAAATGTACCAAATAGTACACTGAACTCTTTTGTCTTATTTGAAGGTTACACACTACCTGTTCAAAAGCTGTTAGAGCTCGTCTCGCTTGCTCCAGATCAACTGAAGTTGCCATCAGTAAGCATGTTTTCTGTGCAATCATAACTACTTCATCAGAAGGACAAAACAGGGACAGCTGATAAGAAATAACCAAAACATCAATGAATAGTGAGAATTCTGCCAGGTGAACACAAACAAGCAGAGTGAAAATCAGCAATATTCTGTCTGAATGAGAAAATTCAGCTGGAAAAGCACGTCTCACCTTACAAATGATATAGACTATAACATTAATTTATAGTTTCAATTTTGTATTACTTCCCATTGTTTTTTAAGCACCTTTCTAGAGATAAAATGCTTCATTTCTTCACAGTTTTCCTAGCCTTCCCCATGACAAGTACTATCATTTGGCCCTGTATTTCTATCTAGTGATCTACTTCTTGGTTTATGTTGTAATTTCTAAGTTTTTTTCCCTCCTGGCAAATAGATTTCCCCTTTGCACTGAATAGAGCTGAAATTAGTACATACATTGTCATGGCTGAAAGAGACAATGCCAAATCTTGACAGGCATTAGACATAACCTCATCATTAAAACTTGTTCTCTAGCTTTGGGAGGAAAAAACTCCCTGCTTTGTATTAAAATAAAACTGGGCCACTTGGGATTTCCACATGGAATCCTACTTGTGCTATCACAAATGTCGAAACGAAAAGTAATTTATTTCATTTAATTAATTAAAATTATACCTAAACTCTCAAAGACTATTTCTTAATCTTTCCAAATGTTTAGTGATTATCACCATCACCATCATTGAATTAATAGCATTTCAAGATACCCAGCCTCTGTCAGTATCAGGTTACTGGTATATAAGATGAGGCAGTGGTGCCAGATTATCTCTATAGTTCTTTTCAGTTTGAAAACTCTTACCATTTAATCTATTTCACTATATCAAACTGTATTCTCCTGAATGTGTGAACAATATTCTTTAGTCCTTCTCCTTTTATTTTTCATGAATACTATATTGGTTTTCTTTCTGGCATTTAACCTCTGCCTTGGAGGCTAATGACTATGTACAAATGCTTATAATTACAAAACAAGCTCACAAATCTTTACACACAGAATCTGCTCTAGGAAAAATTATGAAGTAGGCCCAGGCTTCTCAGCATCCTTTTTACGCCCTGTCCCCAGATACCTATTCTATATTCCTCTAGACTTACACCCATAAACCTTCTTAATGCTGATAACTGGTATTTTTTTAGAGGATTCCCCCTCTTAAAGATAGTTATATTTTAATATAGGCCTTGAGGAAACTGAAATTCCTTCAAAGTCAAGGAAGTAAGTCTCTTATATCTGCTTCATGTTCTCACATTATACCCTATAGGGTTCACATTCTCTCTAGGTCATGCCTGCTTATATATGTATCAAGTGTCCCTACATTAAAGCCAATCCCACTCTATATTTAGCTATAATGGTTATATCCCTGTTGTGTTACATTCATGAGATAGTTATCAGAAGAGACTCACCTTGTAAGAAAGCATGAAAAACTCTCTCATTATCACTGGCTCTTGATTGGATTGCACAGCCAAATTCCAAGCTGAAAGTTAACGTGGAATAATATGGTAATGAAGATCTACTCTTTAATATGTACTATTACCAGGGTTAAAAAAAGCTAACTGCAGCTTTTAGAGAAAATTTTCCAGGTAAATTTGGAGACTTCTACTACTTCCAATCTTCAATTCTAGGCCAATGACCAATGGAGGTAGTGCTTTCAGAAAAAATGGGAGGGCCCTGGCTAGTGTAGCTCAGTGGATTGACTGTTGGCCTGCAAACCAAAGGGTCACTGGTTCGATTACCAGTCAGGGTATATGCCTGAGCTGTAGGCCAGGTCCCCCATGGGGGTGTGTGTGAGAGGCAGCCACACATTGCTGTTTCTCTCCTTCTCTATCTCTCTCCCTTCCCCTCTGTCTAAAAATAAATAAATAAAATCTTTTAAAAATTGGAGGATATACAATAAATTCTTAGCACAAATTCATCTAAAAAAATGAAGCTTACCAAGACCTCAGCAATTGGCACTGGTGAAAAGAAGTTAAAATTTAGCAAAGAACATGGTATACTACAATCAAGGGTTGAAGAAAGCTGCTGTAAAGTTTGACAACGTCCACAGAGCAGTGGAAGCCCCCCTTTAGGCAATGTTCAGCATGATCTTCACCTTGAAATTTCAAAATGAAAATTCACTACAAAAATTATTGGAAAGTAACTTTTCAAACTTCACAAAATGAAAGTCTTTCAACTTATATTTGCATAAGTTTCTCAGAAGCCAGATTGCTGTATTTATTCCCCTTTCTCCTACATTAGAGCCCCGGTAAACTCCATAAAGCAGAAAAAGGTCCATGTAGAATCGGTCCACTTTGTGATATTGCTGCTGAATTGCTCCTGTTTACTTATCACTATAGTATCTGCCTCTACAAAAGTAATAATTGTACAGCTTGATGGATTTTCACGAAGTGAATATATATCCATGTAACCAATACAGATCAAGAACAATCTTGATCTTAACCAAACACCCAGAAGCAATCCCATTAACCCTCTTCAAAGTCCACCTCCCCTCAAGGGTAACCACTACCCTGAGTTCTAACATCATAAATTAGTTTTGCCTATTGTTATTTTTTTTACCATATATAAACAGAATCATACAATATGTACTCAATGTCTGGCTTCTTTGAGTACATATGTTATGTACTCAACATTATGTTTGTAAGATTCATCCATATTGTTGCATATAGTTTATTTTGATGAATCATGTTCAGAGCTAAATTGGGCATTCTAGACCAAGTTTAGGAGCATAACCTTGGAGATGTGCAATTATAATTCATCATTTTATTTTTAGATCCATTTTTATAGAAAAGGAAGAAAACTAATATTGAGTACCTATGATGTTCCAGGTACATACAATGTTTCATTAATAATCCTGCAAAGTATATATAATTGTTCTCATCTTATAAATAATTAACCTGAGATTAAGCAGGTTACCCATAGATACAAACGACAAGAGCTGGCATTTGAATCCACGTCTGTTGACTCTACTACCCCACAATGTTGCCCACAGCCACAGAATGTTCTTTTACCTATTTTTCTAAACCATTGAGCTTCATTAATCCTTTCTTCTGAGATTGAAGTTCTTGTAACGGAAGCCTGGGAAAATTTCACGAGTGCTGCATGAAACAAGAAAATGTGATATGGAGGTCTTTTACTCTAGCAAAGTTGTTAATCCTGCTTTAAAAACAGTGGAACATGAGTTTGAATTTAGAGAGTTCTTTTTGTGTGCGCGCGCACAGTGGTGCATACCAAAAGTAATTAAAGTGACAAAAAGCATTACCAAGCTCCAAGAAGCTGCTAATTCAAACTTTGAGGAACAAACACGTCTATGGAGAGATTTATAATTTTAATTAAAGCAATCAGTCACCACCTGAGGTAGAAAGATATGATTTGCATGTAAGGAAATAAAGAATTAGAACAATCATACTAGTGTACACAGTAACAACAAAGTTAGAAAGAAGACTGAAGTGGAGACTGAGAATTGGAAGGGTATCAATAGGCTGGTATAGTATTTACTGAGCTCCCACCACAAGCACGTTACAGAACCAAGAACATGATGCCATCAGAAAGCATTTACTACACACCCGCATGCCCTTCTGAGAGACAAGGGTACCAACCAGCAGAGTCATTCTCTTTTGAAAAGCTTTGGTTTCTAAACCACTTTGCCACATTTAACACCTTGCTGACAGGTATTGGAGGTATAAAATCGAACTACTGCAATAAATAGAGTTTCTAAGAAGTGGAGCTGGTATGTTTTGAACATAAGGAAACAGGTATGTGAGCAGCAGATGTGGGAAGACCTGTTAGGCAAAAGGGAGACACCACGTAAGAAAGCATGGAGTTGGAAAAAATGAGATGGAGCTAGAAGCGTAGCTTGAATCAAGGAGACAGAGGAATTAGTAATAGGTAGGGGAGATAACATAGACTCAGGTAGAGAGAGGGATAGCTTCAAAATGATAATAAGCAATCTGAATTTGACTCAGAGGACTTGAACACTAGCAGGAGAGGAAGGGAGGAAATGCTCTTCATACACATTGGAATAGAAACAAGCTGAACCACATTTGGAGATGAATGGTAGGGATGACAAACTTCTCTTTGCTGTGAAAAAAAGAAACCAAAGTAGACTGTTGTGACCAGTGTTAACAAAAGCATGAAGCTTAACTGACACATGAAGTTTCAGTCAGTGTGTTCAACGTAATTGGAGAATTTAACAGAGGACAGAGGCAAGATGAAGGACTGAAAATGGCAGGAGATACTTACCTATATTCAAGGCACCCAAAAGTCTTTCAATTTCCCGTCTTCTAAAAAATAAAGAAAAAAGTATTTCTTACTGTTCCAAGGCTTTACTATAGAAAAGTACCACAATGAGACCCTATTTATGCCTGAGAGCTGTGCAAAAGTGCAAAATTGTTAAGTTCACTGTTCAAACCTCCAACATGTCATTTCCACACTATTTTCCCCACCACAGAATCCTGTTTCTCATGCCCAGTGCCCTCGTGATTTTTCTCTCTTCTTCTACACCTACTTTCAGCAAAGAATTTCAATGACTGATAAGGTTTTTTTTTTTTTTTTGTGGAGTTTGTCATTTTTTTAAAAAAATTTATTTATTTATTTTTAGAGAGGGAAGGGATGGAGAGAGAGAGAGAGAGAAACATCAATGTGCGGTTGTGGGGGGACACGGCCTGCAACCCAGGCATGTGCCCTGACTGGGAATCAAACCTGCGATGCCTGGTTCGCAGCCCGCGCTCAATCCACTGAGCTACACCCGCCAGGGCGACTGATAAGGTTTTATATGACAGGGTCATAGAATATAATAGTAGATAGTGATCACTGTGATTTTCAAGTTTTTTTTGAAAAGGGGAAATTAAAACCCTTGTTTCAAATAAAATTTTATAAAAGTCTAATACACCTACACTTTTATAAAGTCTAAGTATATTAGAAAAGATCAAAGCATAGCTGGCTCTGGTTGCACCAGTGGTGGATGGATGGAGGCCTAGAGCCTCAGCTTCCTGAAAGTCCCTGAGTTCATGCCCTGGAATTCCCAGGGTTCTGAGGAATCTAGTTTAAAAACCACTTGTCCTGTCCAGAGAAAACAGATCTGGAAATGGGGGATGATGTGTTCAAGGTCATAAAAATAATAACAATGTCAAGACTAGTACCCAGGCCTCTTGACTGCTAGTCAAGCTTCTTTAAGGGGTATATAATTTTTAACAGAGGAAAACATTCCACTTAAACAAAGGAATGAATAAGGAAGTATTGGCAAACTCAATGAAGAAAGGTTAAAGGAAGCGGAGTAGAGCATACTATAAGACTGGGTTCATCAAGAGAAGGTCTAGTATTAAACAATAAATACTGCTCTTCAAGAATGGTAGCAGCTTTTTCAGGGATAAAAATTAGAATTCTGGTTTACATAAAGTAACTTCTTCCAGTAAATTTTATTAATGTGAATTACAGCTGAACTAGTTACTTTCTTTCCCATTTAATTCAGTGATCATATAAAATAATCTAGAAAGGATCCATTAATGCAAATAAATAATGCAAATAAGTATGAGGATATGAAAAGGGGATGTGTGGTTTATTTAAGAGACAAAGTGCTTTTAAAATTTTAGCACACAAATTTATTAATACTTAGGTAGATACTGCTAATTAAAAAAAAACAAGATTTTTAGAAGAGAAAGAAACTTTAGTACTTATAAAGTTCAGCTTCTCATTAATTAACAGATGAAGAAAATACAGTTTAGAGAAGTTAAATAAATGATATTGCCTAAGGTAAACCAGAAGTTAGTGAAACAGCTGAAACTAGAATTCAATTCTGTCTCTTCCCATTGAATCAGGCTTTAAAAAAAGTTAGTATAATCAATTTGTTAAATCAGGTCCTGACCTCTACCTGAAATCACTGCTAGCAAATGTTCTTTCTTACTATATTTTTGGAAAACAATAAGGGTATAAAGTCTTCCGCAATTTAATTTTATCATTAATTCAAACAGGATCCCTTTCCTTTTCCCTGTCTCCAAACTGGTTTCAATCAGTGGGATTTGACAGTATGCTACAATTACATGGGCTATGAAGCATCTTGTAACTCTAGTGATAAAGATCTTCTTTTAAAGAATCAATATTCAGTAATTTAAATAAATTGAGTGGCTACTATGTGTCAAATACTACTCAAGGTTCCAGGTAAATACAAATATTCCTAGCCTTCAAGGAGCTTTTACAATCTAGTAACTATCAAGGTTTAGTCTCTCAGTTTCCTTTATGTTTTAACTTTTTAAATTGAATTTACTAAGTGACATTGGTTAATACAATTATATAGGTTTCATGTTTACAATTCTGTAATATATCAGCTGCATATTGTATTCTGTGCTCACCACCCCAAGTCAAGTTTCCTTCCATCACTGTTTATCCCCTAATATCCCCTTCTACCTCTCCTCACCCCCCCTTCCCTCTGGTCATCACCATACTGCTGTGTCTATGCGTGTTTTGTTGTTGTTGTTGTTGTTTTGGCTTAATCCCTTCACCTTTTCACCCAGACCCCCAACTCCCCTCCCCTCTGATAGCTGTTAGTCTTTTCTCTGTATCTATGAGTCTGTTTCTATTTTGTTTGTTAGTTCATTCTGTTCATCTAACTTTTTTTGCATGAAATTTCAAAGACTTATATGTTAATATGCATGTGAATTCCCATGTATCCATCATTCAACTTCAATAATTATTAATTCATCATCAATCTTACTTCAATGATACACTCCACCCACTCTATCCCCTCCCATATTATTTTGGAGCAAATTCCAGACATCACATCATTTCATCCATAAATATTTTAGGATATGTCTCTAACAGCCAAGGATTTTTTAAAAAGAAATACAACTATAAAACCATTATATGCCTAAAAATTAATAATTTCTTAATATAATAAAATATTTGGTCATTATTCAAATTTCCAATTGTCTCAATATCTTTTGTTGTTGTTGTTGATTGAGTTGCCTTGTAATGGATTCATGAGGCTTGTAAAGAGGTAAAACTTATCATACATGCTTGGGTAAAATTTGTATTATGAAAAAACTTGTCATCAATGCAATATTATCTCAGTCACAGATATTTCCCAAACAATTTAGCTGAAAAATATATTGTCTCCAGGTACAAATGTATAAAGCAAAAGGGAAGTAGAAATGCACAAAAAGCAGGGTTTTGTCTGATTAGAGAATGTAGAGATGGTAATTGTTCTCTGAAAGCTGTCTCCAATCAAGACCTTGAATAGAGTTTTCCTTCAAATCATTAGGCTGTAGTGAATTTTGTGAATGGAAAATATCAGTGGCCCAATTCTTCCACAAACTGTTAATTTTTTAATATCTTATGCCATGGAAACTGTGAGCAGAGAGGTATTTGAATACTCTCAGCTGAGCTGATAGAGAATCAGGATCAGAATGAACAAGCCAACAAGGTCATATGTTTCTGTGGGAAAGTAAGGGATATATCGATATTTAAGTCTCCTCTTAAGAAAGAAGGAAACAGATGCAATATCATAATGAAACCATATCTAACATTGTTGAGGGCTTAGTAAGTGCCCAGTAGTCTTCTTCTAAATGTTTTACACATATTTACTTATCCAGTCATCACAGCAACCCCACAGAGTAGGCACTATTATTATTCCCTTTGTACGGACTGGGAAACAAGCCCAGGTCACACATCTAATAAGTGGCAGAGCCAGGATATAAAGCCGGAAGACTAGCCCCACAGCCTATATAGATCTTACCCACTGTACTATACCTCTCTCGATATAAAGTTTCTATTGAAAGCTTCTACTATGATTTTTCTAATGATGAATACATTGCTTCCATTTAAGAACTTACTTGTCTGCAGGTTCCTGCTCGTCAGAAACTTTTGGAAAAATAAGACGGCACAAGCACCTGTATGATAAAGTAATATACAGTGATACTTAGGAAGAGATGTGTGAAAGAATACATATCAAATTCTTAACCTTGATTACCCCAGGAGGCAGAAAGGAGATTAATTCTATTTTACTTATGGAACTGTATTGTTTTTAATGGTTGTAATGAAAATATACCAATTTGTAATTTTGGAAGGGTAAATTAAATAAAATAATTTAAACACAAAAGTGATGTTTATGACAAATTCTCAAATTGTTCCACAGTGTATATCATTGTTCCAAATCACCTGCTAGAACATCAAGTATCATATACAAACAAGTGTTCATATGTTTTTCTTCCCATAAAGGAACCTGGAATGGCATTTGGGTTCCACATAAACTAGGATGACTATTCTTTGAACAAATCTGGCAGCATAATGATACATGGACAAAATAATGTCAATTTGTAAAGTTTCAAACCCTAAAAAACTTTTTAAAAAGATTTTCTTTATTTTTAGAGAGAGGGGAAGGGAGGGAGAAAGAGAAGGAAAGAAACAGCAATGTGGGAGAAATACCGATCAGCTGCCTCTCACAGGTCCCCAACCAAGGACCTGGTGTGCAACCTAGGTATGTGCCCTGACCAGTAATCGAACTGGTGTCCTTTTGTTTCGCAGGTGGGCGCTCAGTCTCCTGAGCCATACCAACCAGGGCTAAACCCTAAAAATCTTTCAAAAATACCATCTATCCTGAATGATTTTAGATATTTATCTGACTGAAGGCATGCATAGTATCTCAAGACTCCTTCTGATACTTATATTTCTGGGACTCCAATTCCCTTTGGCAGTGTGGCCTCAAATAGCCTTTCTGGTTTCCAAATTTTCCCACTGGCATATTCTCAGTCACATCACTTTTCTAACCTCACTTTCCTCTGCCTCACTACTGTAGAAGTTCCCTTTTGATAAACCATTTTCCCTCATAAAGAGAAAAGGGAGAAAATCAGGTTCAACAGTTACCTTTTTTTTTAATCCTTCCCCAAGGACATCTTTTTATTGCTTTTAGAGAAAAAAAGGAGGCTCAGGGGTAAAGATAGAGATGAGATAGAGATGGAGATAGAGATGGGGAGAGAGAGAGAGAGAGAGAGAGAGAGAGAGAGAGAGAGAGAGAGAGAGAGATATCTAGGTTGAACCCCCAACCTTGTTATGTTCCCTGACTGGGAATCGAATCCACAACCTTTCAGTGTATGAGACAGCGCTCCAATCAACTGAGCCACACCAGCCAGGGATTTTTTTTTAAATTAAGCATCCCTATCAAATGTCTGATAGTATTTTTTTTTACAAGAATAGAAAAGAAATCCTAAAATTTCTATGGAACTACAAAAGACCCCAAGTAGCCAAAGCAATCTTGAGAAACAGCAAAGCTGAAGGGATCACTCATCCTGACTTAAAGTTATACTACAAAGCTATAGTAATCAGCATGGTACTGGCACAAAAATAGTCATATAGACCAAGGTAATAAAATAAGAGAGTCCAGAAATAAGTCCACATATATACAATCAGCTAATATTGGACAAGGGAGCCAAGAATACTCAATAGACAAAAGAGTTTTTTTAATAAATGGTGTTGGGGAAACTGGATATTCAAATGCAAAAAAAAAAGGAAACTGGGTCCCATATCTTTTATTTCTCTCAAAAAATTAACTTGAAATGGACTAAAGACTTAAATATAAGACCTGAAACCACAAACCCCCTAGAAGAAAACACAGGAAAAGAGCTCCTTGACAATGATTTTTTGAATATGACACCCAAAGCATAAATAAGAAAAGCATAAATTAATAAGTGGGACTACATCAAACTAAAAAGCTTCTATACAGCAAAAAAAAAATATATATATATATATATCAACAAAAATGAAAATGCAACCTACAGAATGCGAGAAAATATTTGCAAACCATGTATCTGATAAGGTTAAATATCCACAACATGTAAGAAACTTACATGCCTTGACTGGTGTGGCTTAGTGGGTTAGGCATCGTCCCACAAACAAAAAGGTCACTGGTTCAATTCCCAGTCAGGGAACATGCCTGGGTTGTAGGCCAGGTCCCCAACTGGAGGTGTGCAAGAGGCAACATATTGATTGATGTTTCTCTCGCACATTGCACATCGATGTTTCTTTCCCTCTCTCCCCTCTCTCTAAAACTAAATAAATCTTTAAATAAAGAAACTGATATGACTCAAAAGCACAACAAAGGCACAAAAACCCAACCAATCTAATTTTAAAATGGGCAAAGGAACTGAATAAACATTTTTCCAAAGAAGACATACCGATGGCCAAGTGGTACATGAAAAGATGCTCAACATCACTAATCATCAGAGAAATGTAAATCAAAACCACAGTGAGGTATCACCTCACACCTGTTAGAATGACTATCATAAAAAACATAAGAGCTAAGTGTCTGTGAGGATGTGAAACAAGGGGAACTTTTGCACTATTACTGGGATTATAAATTGGTACAGCCACTATGGAAAGCAGTAAGAGGGTTTCTCAAAAATTAAAAACATAACTAGCAAATGAGACAGCAGTCCCCACTTGTGGTTATATATCTGAAGGAAAGGCAATCATTGCCTTGAGGAGATATCTGCGCTCTCACGTTCACTGCAGCATTATTTACAGTAGTCAAGATATGAAAACAATCTAAGTGTCTGGATGAACAGACAAAGAAAATGCGGTACGCACACACACAGGAAATCATTTCCTATCTATAGGATATGAATTACTTACTTGAGAGCTGTCAGGACTTGTTCTAGGTCTTCTGAACATACGGCTAAATATTCCAAAGCTTTTTCTCCTGCATCTTGTTGTCCATTCTAAAAAGGACAAAATAGAATATGTTAAATTGCCTCTCAAAGTGATATTTACAAAACGTTATCTATATTCCTGCCCATTAAGGACAAAAAAAAGATATCAATTTGTTCATTTTGTATTCTCAAAAGAGGCCCTGCAAGATGGTAGAATGAAGATACAGCTCATTGACAGAAACAGAAGGTTCATATTGGTGTCAGAAGCTCACTCCTCCCTATGCAGAAACACTAAGAGCCTTGCCAACCTTGCTGTACTTGGTACCTTACCTTAGGGACTCTGTACTGGCTTTCAATTCTGCCTAGAATACTCTGCCTTTACTTCCCATCCCTGCACATTTGCGAGGCTAACTCCCTTACTAATTTCAAGTCTGCACAAATGTCATCTTCTCAATGAGACCTACCCTTACTACCATATTTAAAATGATAACTCACACCAATCCAGCCCCGTTCTCACTCCTGATCCTTTTTATTCTGCTATTTTTTATATGAACCATCAACTTCTAACATATTATACAAATTTGCTTATTTATTATCTGCTCTCCTTCTGCTTGAATGTAAGCTCCAAAAAAACCTATCACTGTTTCATTTACTTAGTTATCCCAAGACACTAGAACAGTGCCTGGCACATAGGAGCTACTCAACAAATATTTGCCAAGTGAATGATACTCTCACTAGCATTTCAAATGCCATTTATAAAGCAACTGTAGTGAGTGAAAACTGGATACTACACTTATTCCTTTGTGGGTATATATTCAATTTCTTGGGTTTGGTCATCCATCCTCTAATCCAAACTACTTTTAGGTATTTTTTCTGATTTTTTCCCTACTCATTAAAGCCATATTCCTTTTCAGAAGTACAGTTCCGTAATTCTTCTGCTTTCTATATCAAATATAAATTTATAAATCTTCATTTAAAAATGTATTTGCCTTTGAATTCCCCACTACCAAATTTCTCTCAGTTCCTCCTCTTTACCATCCTACACATACATATCCTGTATCTGCATCTGCCAAATATTTTTCCTCCTCTAAGAGTTCTGTTATCCTATTTATTAACATTAAGACATAGATCATTCAAACCACATTTAGTAACTACTATGGGCGAGACATTGGGCTAGGTGCTAAAAATATCGTCCCCAAAGATTTCACAAGTTAACTTGGATAGACAAGCCATGCATTAGCAATATAAGGCCATAACTAGCATACATGTTACAAATTACTGAAATTCAGAATAGGAAGAGAACATGAAGATGGAATTGATTTAGAAAGTCTCCACAGTGGAGGGAAACCTTAGGTGGGGTTTTGAAAAGGGTAGCATTTAAATAAGCAAGAACACTTTTTAAAAGATGGTATAAACAAGACATGTAAAAAGGAATGTGATTGGCCTGTTTGAGAGACACTATGTTTGGTTGGAGTGATAGAGGGCTTATGTCTCCACCATCCTAGATCTTGTGGATAATGTAATGGTAGCTTATATTACTATGATATATAGATGTAGATGTGAACAAAACCAACCCCATCTTTATGTCCCAGATTTCATTTGAAGTTTCATGCTGTGATCTTTGACCAACATCACTGCTCTTAGAAAGCATATCAAAGCCTTCTAATTGATGATTATCTGTATTCCTTAAAACAGTCATAAATATTGTCATTATAACACCCAGAATGGCATCAACTGAGATAAATATCAAAGTGGCAATAGTATCAATTATAAACAATCATCTGTCACAAGACCACTAGGAGGTATGACCTATGGCGCTACTGCATTCTTTGTTCCTTTGTTCTGTCAGTCATTAGCACCAAAGTTATATTATAAAACTGTAACAGGGGTCTGGTAGTGGAGAATAATCTGTGCACAATAGCTGGGTCATCTGTTCCACTTTGACTCAATCTTCCCATGAGTAAACTGCTTTATAATAAATTCTGTTATATTCTATGGAGTTGCCTGCTTCATTTTTCAGTCTTAAGATACCTTCTCACTCACCCCAGCACTGAACATATATGATGATGATATAGGGGAGTAACAGTAGAAGAGTAAAGTAGAAGAAATAGCTGCTGTGGCCAGGATGTATGTGTGTTAATAAACACATAAATACTATAATTGTAGACCAAGCTTCAACTCACATTTTTAGCTACCTTCTCAGTTAATTTCCATAATTCTGTAGGTATTACCTTCATTTTTTACAAATGATGAAATTAAGAATCTAGTCCATCATTGGGTCTAAGAGCTCCACAGTTGCTATAATGCTTTTCCTAATCCTATATATTAAGGACTAGAATTCTGAAAGTGAAAAACAGGGTGTAAATACTTATTACTTCTGAAGCAAAAGTGCTTTGTGGTCAAGAACTGAAGAGGTGCATGAAATTTAAACTGGTTTTATTTTTTTCAAATTGATGAGAAAAATACATTTCTTAATAGGTAACCACTGTATTTGTTTGCATGGCATAGCATTTTAAATTGGGTGTTTCATTCTAAACTTAATGTTTTGTTATATTTATTTTTTCTGCAGTCTTAAGCACAAACCTGTTACCTCATTTTGTTTCATTTACAGTGTAAAGAAATGAAGAGAAATAAAACAATTCTGCAATCAAGCTTGGTGTGAAAATATGAGACCAAATAGTAAAAGGAGTCAGCACAGGTCTCTCTTGTGCCTAAGTTGTCTCTCAAAATGAAAAATAGGTAAAAATTTCATAAATGATACATAAGAGTTACCTCTAGAGCAAACTGGGCAGCTAAGCCTAAAAGCCTGCCATATAAACGAGCATCTATAAATAAGTCAGTCTCTCCTCTCCCAATAGATATTAGTGTATTCTTGAAAGCGGTAATTGCTTCCAGAGCTGAAAAACAAGAAAACAATTCAAAACATGAAATACTCTTATAAAAGATAATAGTTATCAATGGTTAATTATATCGCAATGACTTTGGAACACATTTTATGAGCACTAATATCTTTAAAATATTAATTTTCATAGTCATCTAAACTGCTAAACTTTCAAGGAGGACTTAAATATCAGAAAAATGCCCAACTGAACAATTCACCTCTGTGAATTTATCCCATAGATATATATGCAAAAGCAAGCAAAAACATACAAATATGTTCATCCAGCAATATTTATAAGAATAAAATATGAAAGCAACCTATATTCCACCAACAATGGATAGGCTAAATGCATTTTGATATATCTATAAAATGGAATATAATACAGAATGAAGTAAAATAAATGAATAATAGTATTATATTCCATTATGTCTTAAAGGTACACTATGATAAGTCAAATATATGTAGTAAAGACAGCATGGATGGACCTGGAGACTATTATGCTAAGTGAAATAAGTCAGTCAGTGAAAGATGATCTCACTAATATGTAGAATCTAATGAACAAAATAAACTAATTAACAGAGACTTCCAGTCAAGATGGAGGCATAGGTAGACACACTGTGCTTCCTCACACAAACAAAATAAGGACAACAACAAATTTTAAAACAAAACAACCAGAACTGACAGAAATCGAACTGTATGGAAGTCCAACAACCTTGAACTTAAAGAAAAAACATTCATCCAGACCGGAAGGAGGGGCAAGGTGGTGGCTGGTGGACCCAGGTGGGAAAGGCAGCGGCTGGCAGAGTGGGTAGTCCCACATCTGCATGTGGATAAACCGTGAGGAACAACTAGGGAGCAAGACAGACCGCGCAACCCAAGGTCCCCGCATGGGAAATAAAGCCTTAAACCTCTGACTGAAAAATCCTGTGAGGGTTGAAGCAGCAGGAGAAACTCCCAGCCCTACAGGAGAGTTTGTTGGAGAGACCCACAGGGCCCTAAATAGCATCACAATGCAGTGACATGGATTGCCCTGCCCTGGTGAACACCTAAGGCTCTGCCCCTTAATACATAACAGGTGTGCCGAGACAAAAAAGTGGCCAAAATGAAAGAACAGATCAAAGCTTCAGAAAAAATACAACTTAGCAATGAAGAGATAGCCAATTTATGAGATGCAGAGTTCAAAACACTAGTAATCAGAATGCTCACAGAATTCATTAAGTATGGTCACAAAATAGAGGAAAAAATGAAGGGTATGAAAAGTGAAGTAAAGGAAAATGTACAGGGAACCAATAGTGATGGGAAGAGAACTGGGACTCAAATCAATGGTTTGGAGCAGAAGGAAGAAAGAAACATTCAACCAGAACAGACTGAAGAAACAAGAATTCAAAAATATGAGGAGAGGCTTAAGAACTTCCCAGACAACTTTAAACATTCCAACATCTGAATCACAGGGGTGCCAGAAGAAGAGGAAGAGCAAGAAATTGAAAACTTATTTGAAAACATAATGAAGGAGAACTTCCCCAATCTGGTGAAGGAAATAGACTTTCAAGAAGCCCAGGAAGCTCAGAGTCCTAAAGAAGTACATACCAAAGCACATCACAATTACATTACCCAAGATGAAAGATAAGGAGAGAATCTTAAAAGCAGCAAGAGAAAAGGAGACAGTTACCTACAAAGGAGTTCCCATTAGACTATAAACTTATTTCTCAAAAGAAACCTTGCAGGCAAGAAGGGGCTGGAAAGAAGTATTCCAAGTCATGAAAGGCAAGGACCTACATCCCAGATTGCTCTATCCAGCAAAGCTTTCATTTAGAATGGAAGGGCAGATAAAGTGTTTCTCAGATAAGGTCAAGCTAAAGGAGTTCATCATCACCAAGCCCTTATTATATAAAATGTTAAAGTACTTATCTAAGAAAAAGAAGATAAAAAATATGAACAGTAAAATGACAATAAATTCACAATTGTCAACAGCTGAACCTAAAAACAAAAATGAACTAAGCAAACAACTAGAACAGAAACAGAACCATAGAAATGGAGATCACACGGAGGGTTATCAGCGGGGGAGTGGGAGGGAGAAAGAGGGGGAAAATGTACAGGGAATAAACATAAATGGTAGGGAGCAGGTAGGGACTGTATGAAATACAGTGAAGGGATTAGCCAAAGAACTTATATGTATGACCCACAGACACAGACAACTTTGTGGTGATGGTCAGAAAAATGGGGGTGATGGGGACATCTGTAGTAGTGCAAATAGAATAAAGGTAAATAAATAAAAATAATGAAACAAAAAATTATAGCTAATAAACCAAAATAAGAAAAATATAATAATAAAAATTCAATTAATCCACAAAAAGACAGAAAAAAGTAAAAGTAAAATAGCATCAAAGAGAAGATGGGACAAATAGACAAATTACATCATGTTAAATTTAAACCCGATTATATCAATAATTACATTAAATATAATGGTCTAGATGACCCAATTAAAAGACAGACATAGTCAGGATTAAAGAAAGCAAATTTCAACTGTATGCTACCTACAAGAAACACACTTTTTTATTTGCTTATTTTTTATTGTATTTTTCCATTACCATTTATCCCCCTTATACCCTCTTCCATCTCTACCTACCCCTCTGCCTGCAAGCACACTGTTGCTCTGTGTCCATGAGTTCTTTTTCTTTTTTGTTTTATCCTGCCACCCTCAACTGCCCCGCCCAGACCTGTCAGCCCGCTCCCTATGAATCTGTCTCTACTTTGCTTGTCAGTTCAGTTTGTTTACTAGATTCCACACATGAGTGAAATCATATGGTATTTGTCTTTCTCTGCCTGGCTTATTCCACTTAGCATAATACTCTCCAGGTTCATCCATACTGTAGCAAAGGGTACGATTTTCTTCTTTTTTTTTTTACAGTGAGTAGTATTCCATTGTGTAAATGTACCATAGCTCTTTTATCCACTCATCTACTGATGGACAAAAAACACACTTTAAATCTAAAGATAAAACTGGTTAAAAGAAAAAGGATAGGATAAAAAATACTATGGTAAAGGTCATAAAAAGAAAGCTGGAGGGTTATATTAATATCAGACAAAATAAATTTTGGAGCAAAGAATATTAACAGTGATAGAAGGTTATTTTATGATGATAAAAGAATCAATTCATTATGAGGGCATAACAATCTTAAATATTTATGTACCCAATAACAAAATTTCAAAATATGAGAAGCAAAAACTGATTGAACTGCAAGGCGAAATGAACAAATCCACAACTATAGTTAAAGATTTCAAAACTCTCCTTCAATAATTAATAGAACAAATGGAAACTCAGCAAAGATATACTACATTTAACAATATTAATCAACTTGACCATCACTAGCCATCAGAGAGATGCAAATTAAAACCACATTGAGATATCACCTCACCCTGGCCAGAATGGCCATCATTAATAAATCAACAAACAAGTGCTGGCGAGGATGCAGAGAATAAGGAACCCTGGTACACTGTTGGTGGGAATATAGACTGCTGTACCCACTGTGGAAAACAGTATGGAATTTCATTAAAAAAAAAAAACCCTAAAAATGGAACTGCTTTTTGATCCAGCAATTCTGCTCCCAAGTCTAAAAAAGAATTTATATTATGAGCAAGTGTTTATTCCAAGAGTACAGTGTTTGTTTAACAGTTGAAAATCAATGTAACTGATCACGTTAACAAACTTAAAAAATGATTACTTCAGTAGATGCAGGAAAATCATATGATCAAATTCAACATTCATTCCCATACAAAAAAAAAAAAAAAAAAACTCCCAGAAAACTGGAAATAGAAGGGAACTTCCTCAACCTGACAAAAGGTATCTGTGCAAAGCCTATACCTAACATCAAACAACTTAATAGATGAAGACTCAATAAATACCTTTCCTCTCACCCAAGGATGTCTGTTCTCACCAATTTTACTCAACACTGAATGGGAGATATTAACAAATACAATAAAACCAAAAATAATTGTACCCAGATTGGACAAGAACAAGTAAGATTATTTTTATACACAGACAACATGATCATCTCAGTAGAAAAATCTGATAGAATATACAAGTAAGCTACTGGAACTAATAGTGAATTCAGCAAGTTGGTAAGATATAAGGTCAATATACAAAATCATTTGTATTTATACATACTAGCAATGAGCAATCAGAAACTAAAGTTGTTTTTATAATGCTACTTCAAATAGCATAAAATACTATATTCTTAGGAAGAAATCTGACAAAAGATGCACAAAACCTATAAACTGAAAGAAGAGATCTCTGAGAGAAATTAAAGACTTGAATAAATGGAGTTTTATAACTTGTTCGTAGATTGGAACATGACAATTCTCTCCAAACCAATATATAGGTTCAGTATGATCCCATTCAATATTCAGTTTTGTAGAAATTGAAAAACTAATTATAAAATTCATAGAGATATACAAAAGACTTAGTATAGCCAAAATAATTTGAAAGACAAGGACAAAGTTGGAGGACTAACACTGCATAATTTCAAATTTATTACATAGCTATAGTAATCAATGCCGTGTAGGAATGATGTAAAGGTGGATGAATAGTTTAATGGAATAGAATGAAGAGTCCAGAAAGAGACCCATACACATACAATAAGTGATTTTTCAATAAAGGTGCAAATGCAATTCTGTTCAGAAAGGATAGTTTTAAAGTAAGTGATGCTGGAATGACTGGATAGATATGTGTAAAAGAATGAACTTCAATCCATACCTTAAATCAAATAAAAAATTAATGCAAAATGAATCACAGACCTAACCATATTCTTGAACCTAAAAGGATAAAGAAAGGCCTTCTTAGATAAGAAACAGCTAAAGGAGTTCATCACCACCAAATCAGTATTATATGAAATGTTAAAGGGTCTTCTTCAAGAAGAAAAAAAGACTAAAAATATGAACAATAAAGTGGCAATAAATATATATCTTCCAACAATTACTTGAAATGCAAAAGGATTATATACCCCAATCAAAAGGTATAGGGGTGGCTGAATGGATAACAAAACAAGACCCTTACATGGGCTGTGTATAAGAGACTCACTTCAGATGGAAAGACACACAGAGTGAAAGCAGAGGGATAGAAAGAGATATTTGATGGAAAGAAAACAAAACAAAACATGGGGTAGAAATACTTAGTCCAGGCAAAATAGACTTTAAAGAAAGACTACAAAAAGATACAAAGAGGGACCTAGCAATTCCTTTTTTGGAAATCCCAAAACATTAAATTGAAAAGACATCTACATCCACATTGTCATTGTCAACATTATTTACATTAGCCAAGATATGGAAGCAGTCTGAGTGTCCATCAATATATGAACTAATAAAGAAGTGCTGCATGTATAAAATGGAATATGACTCAGCCATAAAAAATAATGAAATCCTGTCACCTGCAGTGACATGGATGGACCTAGAGGGTATTTTGCTAAGTTAAATAAGTCAGAGAAAGATAAATACCATGATTTCATTTATATGTGGAATCTAAAAAACAAAATAAACAAACAAGTAGAACAGAAACAGACTCATAGATACAGGAACATTTTGATGGCTGCCAGATGGGAGGGGGGTTGGGGCATTGGGAGAAAAGGTGAAGGGATTAACAAAACAAACAAACAAATAAACTACTATATGCATTTGTCAAAACTCATAGAATTATTAATATAAATAAACCTCATAGAATCATATACTACTAGCAAGAGTAAATTCTATATATCTTCAATAAATATGACTTTAAAAATATTGAGCTGATGCTATGTTTAAAAGTAAAATTATTTTAATACAATATTAAAATAAACGGTTTAACAGGAAATCTGAGGGTTTTTTTTTTTTGCAATTTCTGCTGGCAAAAATTTTCAAGTTCTTTTATGCTTCAACATAATACATCAAATAAAGCAAATGCCCAGAAGTGTCTAATGAAAACATCTATATGGACATGACACCAGTATTAATCCTGATAAAGAGTTGACTTCAATTTGCTACTGCTTAATTAATATACAGGTATTGTTACTATTCAGACAATTTCTTTTTCAGTGTAGAATAAGTCATCTTCCTTTCTCTTATGGATTGAGTAACGGAGTCCCAATGCACATAATAGGTATTCATAAATAGTTACTTGATTGAATTAGTGCAAATTCTGTTTGGATTCAAGTTTCTCAACTTACCAACCTGTGCCCTTCATAAAGAGCAACCGGATTGGAGCTCATGCTGCTCCAGGATATGCTCAGCCACTCTGAGAGCTGAACAGGAATAATATTACAGCATATCCTAACCAAGTCAAGATACATGCGTTTGCAGGCACATGGGCTAGGAAACTATGCTTATCTTAATGGAAAGGACAGAGCACTAATGGGATGAGGTTCATGTGAGTATTCCAATACTGTCAACTTTATGGAAACTCCTTTTCAAAGCTTGATCTCTCACCAATTATTTCCCAAATAAGTGAAAACGGTCTAAAGGTATCCTGGAGACTTCCTTTCAATAAAGACAATTTTAAACTGACAGATGTTTTTGCAGTATGCTGCCCCTTGCCCCCACAGCTTTGTAAACTTAGTTTTAGAATAGGTTGGTCCAAATAACATAACACATAAAAAAGTACGTGAAAAGACTTTCCCCCCTATTTTTGTCTCATACCTGCCTAGATCCTACCGCTTGAAGTAGCCCCTGTACTTTTATTCTTATGTAACTGTTCATAGTCTCTTTTTGCATGGTTGTATTATCTTTATGTAGAAATGCTGGAATATACATATTTCATTGTCTTGCAAACAATATATTTCCCTATTATGGTCAAAGAGGATTATTTGTATTCCTCTTTGTATTTGTGTTAACAGTCAAATGCATCTCATAAATAACATTTTTACCTGCTTCGCAGTTGCCTTCCAAGACTGCAATCTTGAATACGTAAAACTGAGAGAAAATATTTCCAGGATCAAGTTCTTCAGCTTCTGCCATTGCTACTTTAGCCTGAAAAAAAAAAATGTTGGGTCTCTTTTACAAAGGCTTTAAGGAAGATCTTACTGTATTTTGCTAATATTATTAACATAATCGCAATGGCTAATTTGTACTCATAATGAAAAGACATGAATGTAAGAAAAGTCTTTAAAGAACCATTTTCCTAAAATGCTAAAGGTACAGTGAGTTCTGCTTCTGAAAACAGGGTGTATTATATGTGTCAGACCAACCTTCCTGCTGAAAACAACCAAACATGTTGGGTAACATGTTTTTAATTCCAAAAGCAACTGACAATATATGTAAATTTATTACCAAGCAAAATCTAAGAAAAAGTGAGTTCTCAGAGAAATAAGAAGGGAATGAAAGCCACTTTTTTCTGGTGGGCATTAGTAAATACACAAAAATGTTAACTTTAGCTTTCCTGGACCTCACCAGGTCAGGGAAACAGACATCAAAGTCCAAGCATTTACAATCTTAGGCTAACCAGAAGTAAACACATTCCACCAAATCCACACTCCCCATGGGACTGCCAAAGAGTTACCTTGGCTGTGAGAAGAATACAGCAAAATACTTGTAGAGACCCAATCCCTGAGGTATAAGACTAATAGACTGTATGTACTTACAGCCCCAAATGACATTATACGGGAGTCCAAAAGACCTCAAGCTATAAATTTAGTTTACATTGGTCCCAAACACCTGAAGAAGCAAGTGTAAATCCTCTATGGAGGAAGACACCTTCATCTTAGGCTTCAAAATATTCCTGTAAATATTTTTTTCACGAATCATGATTAGAAAACATTAAAAGAATCAAGCACACTACAAAACAAGGCACCATAGGGGTGAATCAACAGAAACAACAAATAGCGGAAATAGATTCTCAAGATGCAGATACCAGAATTATCGAAAACTGGCTATGAAATATCTATGTTTTCAGGTTTATAGAAATAAAATATATACAAGTAGGTTGATAATCAATAGTACATATTGATACAGTTATAGGGGTTTTTCCCCACTGGTATCCATTTTGATTTGTTGCCTATATCGTATCCCTTGCTAAACACTTTGAATATCACAGAAGATTATAGGAAACAAATTATAAAATGTGACCTTTTTGATCTGAAAAAAGGAACTACATGAACAGTGCAATGACCCAAATGGAAACATGCCATAAGAGAATACATGACAAAAAGAAGTAAAACAAAGTTAAGAAGACATGAAAATTAAGTATATTTCACCACAGTGAGCCCTGGCTGGTGTGGCTCAGTGGATTAAGGGCTGGCCTGCAAACCAAAGGGTCACTGGGTCCATTCCCAGTCAGGGCACATGCCTGGGTTGCAGGCCGAGTCCCCAGCAGGGGGTGCCCAAGAGGCAACCATACACTGGTGTTTAAAATAAAGTACTTTATTTTATCTAAAAATAAATAAATTAAAAATATATATATATATAGTTTAATATTGTCTCATATAAAGTGCTGGAGATATTCAATGGATAATGGCAATTAAAAATTCACATTTATACAATTTAGAGAAAAACAAAGAAATTACCTATATTTAATACATTGCTATCTCAAAACAATGCTGCTAAATGTATAAACTAATGAATCTATAACATAATCTACTAAGAATTCAGAGGAACTTATTCTCCAACTCCTTTGACCTGCCCAAACTAACTTGTGCCCTATGATTCACTATTTCACTTTAAAACAAAATAAAATAGAATGTGTTTCTCCTTTCTCAAAGAGAAAGGAACTAAGTTAGATAAAAAAATAATGGGGCAATTTTTAAAAAAGATTTTATTTATTTATTTTTAGAGAGGGGAAGGGAGGGAGAAAGCAAGGGAGAGAAACAACAATGTGTGGTTGCCTCTTGAGCACGCCCCAACAGGGACCCAGCCCAGAACCCAGGCATAAGTCCTGACTGGGAATCGAAGCAGTGACCCTTTGGTTCACAGGCCAGCACTCATTTACTGAGCTACACCAGCCAGGGTGGGTAATTTTTCAATAATATAATCTTGTTCAGTTCTGATAATTAAGGGCACTCGCAGATCTTAACCACTTGCAATTTCCAATTATCCACAGTAGCAAGTACAGAAATAGCATGAACAAATGGAATTCTTGTATCAGAGGAAATAGACTGACAAGTATTTATTGAGTATCTATGACTATTTCTTAATGCATCTTAATGCATCTATTTCTCTGTGCATCAGGTATCATAGTGTGCATGCATCATAGTATGCATTTTTGGGAGAATAAAGGGTAAGTAAAGAGGACAAAAATTGAAGTTCATGCCCTGGCTGGCATAGCTCAGTGGATTGAGCGCGGGCTGCGAACCAAAGCATCGCAGGTTAGATTCCCAGTTAGGGCACATGCCTGGGTTGCAGGTCACAGCCCCCAGCAACTGCACATTGATGTTTCTCTCTCTCTCTTTCTCCCTCCCATCCCTCTCTAAAAACAAAAATAAATAAAATCTTAGAATAAAAAAATATAAAAATTTGAAGTTCATGTCACAGGCTACAAACTCAGAAAATTTCAAGGTAAGGTTTTCTGGTAAAAGAGAGGTTAAAGCATGGGGGCTTAAGGACAAAAAATGTTTTGGAATCACCTTTGCAAGGAATATGTTAGTCAATAAGAATGAGTTTTATTGAGTGCCTAGCTGAAAAACCATGAAATTTTAGCATATCCAATAAACATGGTTGCATAAATTTTCTGAGCAATGTTAAGTAGCTCAAGGGAAAAAGTAAAAAAAAAAAAACAGCAGATGATGAAAATTAACAAGGTGGGATCAGTAAAACATGATGAATTGTGTAATTTTTTTTCACCTTTCTATCTGCCCTAGTACATAGGAGAGTATTCCTATATGGAGGGTATCAAATCAATGTCAGTTAAGTTTAAGAATGGAAGAATGAAATGGAGAAATACACTAACAGTAATCAACAAGAGTACCCTGAACATATTCAAAATAGCCCTTGGCTTCAACACCAATCTGGCCTTAAATGGCATAATCACATAACTAAATACATACCATTAGGACCTGCCTCATTTCCTGCTCTTCTCACTATTAGCAGCATTTGAACTTTCAGTTATAGGGTCAGGCCTATACTAGGCTCTAGGACCAAACTTGACATTAGTTTAAGGAGATTTGAGAAGCACTGCTTTAAGGCTTGGGAGACTATATCTAGTTCTTCTGGTAATTCATTCCAGCCCGGCTCCCTATGTCTGAGTTCCACTCTTAAAAATAGCCTCATATTCCAGTTTGGAGCTCTGCCTTCTCTTTCTTGTCTATCTATACAAACCCCCAATGCCCCAAAGATTTCAATCCTGCCTCTGAATCCAAATCTCTGTGATTGAAGACCTATTCCCTGCTGGTATGCTTATGTGATGCCAGTGACCTGTATTTCTAACTTATGAAATACTTCCAGTACTTAGATTTCCTCATTACCATGATCTGTTTATCTGCCAATTAGGATAACCTGATGCCAGCTGCTTGGCTGAGTTGAAGGCAACTATGTCTTGGTCATCTCTGTAAATTCAAAGACAAGCACAGTGCCTCATACTGTGTTTTTCCACCTTGTTGACCTGAGTAGATATCCTTCTTTGGCCTGCAGAAGATGCATCCATCCTTGCAACTGGCCTTTCTAGCTCCAGATCTAGGCCCTTCCCAATCTGCCAGGCCAACATACAGCATGGAAGTCACAAAGCTTTCAGTAAGCAGCAGGCAACTATCTTTCTGAGAAAGTTAATGATATCCTGTGCAGACATGAATTAGGAAACAAAATCTGTATGATAACCTCCTTTTCAGGTCTTTAAGTGAACAATAGTCAACTATCTTTATGAAACAGTTAAATGCTAGCCTGTGTAGAACTGTGATGAATTGCTTTGAATTCCTACTTCTCTTCCAGGACTATGAGCTTATAACATATAAATTAAATGGTATATATTCCTTTGAAAGACAATCTGAAGTATTTAGTCAGATAAACAACCCTTCAAAGTAAACAAATCTTCAAAGAAAATGTCTAGAATTGCAACCCTTAATCACATATCTTCTCCCAAACTTCTCATTAAACTTGAAAGGCAACAAAAACCGTGATATTTCATCTGGGTCCACACTTATCCTTCCTTTTCTTTGATTTTTCATGAGCCAATACCACCCGCCATATGTGCATCCCATACAATACCAAGACGAAGAAATGTCCCAGTTGCTTTGGGAAATTATGAATGGTTCTATCCTTACATAAGTTTTTATCTTTTACCATTTAGATTTTTGTCCTGATTAAAAAAATAAATTTCTAAGCCCTGGCTGGCGTAGCTCAGTGGATTGAGCACGGGCTTCGAACCAGGCATCGCAGGTTCGATTCCCAGTCAGGGCACATGCCTAGGTTGCAGGCCATGTGCCCCAGCAACCGCACATTGATGTTTCTCTCTCTCTCCCTCTCCTCTCTAAAAAAATAAATTTCTGAACATTTTCTAGGGTAGATGGAAAGGCAAGAGATAATCCAGAAAGTAAAAGAATGACCATTTGTCCAAGTATTTGTTCTCATTGAATCCTTGTCCAAAAAAATGTATACTTTAAAATTTAGTATACTTCAAAGGAAAACACTGCAGATGGTTAGTAGCAGATAACTTTGTTCAGGAATTCCAATGATATATTACTTTTACAGAATAGGGTACAAAAAGTAAAGAGTAAGTGGTGGAATTAATGGTCTTCCAAATTCTAACTCTTTTTGGGAATTCCACTAATTAATGTATAGAGTGTACAAATCAGGAAAATATCAATTTGACTTTTTCTTGTATGATGGAACTCTCAGATATCCTGACCTAACAGCAAAGAAGTCACAGCACTGCATCTATCTCTCTGCCACTGAGTATGACAATATTTGTGGCCTTCGAAAAATAGATGATCATTTGATTCCACTTATAAGTGACAGCATATGGTACTTTGTCTTTCTCTGACTGGCTTATTTCACTTAGCATAATACTCTCCAAACAAAGTGGAGACAGACTCATGGGTATAAAGAACAGACTGACAGCTGTCAGAGGAGAGGGGGTTGGGGGCTGGGTGAGAAGGCTAAAAGGATTAAGCAAAGAAAAAATAATAAATATATTAATGTAGCCTAACTTCTAGAAAATACATAGACATTTAACTCACTCTTGCAAAAAAAAGAAAAGAAAAGAAAAGAAAAACAGATAAACCAAAAGACCTTTTCAACTTGTTTCATATGTAGAAAACAGGAAGCAATGTTCCTCTTCAGCTTAGCAAATTCCTCATCCATTTGGTCCAATTCATAGATTCTCAAGGAATAGTAGTACCAGTTTAGGGCCTCAAGAAAATCTTGGATCTAAAGTTTAAAAAGAAACAACAAAATCACACAGATATCTCTACATTTGGCTCTAATATTTCCAAGTTACCTCTAGAAACAAACAGAGAAATGGCATTGTTTTCTTTCTTTCTTTTAATGGAAGAACATAAGAAACTTCTATCATTTACCGCTTAAACACTTTTCATTTATTTTTAATTTTTATTGTTGACAGTATCACAGATGTCCCCAATCCCTGCCCCCCTGCTTTGCCCACCCCCACCAGCCCCCAACCCCCTTCCCTCTGGCTATCAGCACACTGTTGTCTGTGTCTGTGGGTCATAAATGTGTGTTCTTTGGCTGGTCCCTTCCTCTTCTTTCATCCAGTCCCCCTCCCCTCTGACAGCTGTCAGTCTGTTCCATGGACTGTCCATGCCTCCGTTTCTACTTTGTTCATCAGTTTATTTTGTTCATTAGATTTCACACATAAGTGAGATCATATGGTATTTGTCTTTTTCTGACTGGCTGATGTGGCTCAATCCACTGAGCAGCACCAGCGAGGGCTGTTTTTACTTTTGAAGCACTTTAAAATTTTTAATGATAACAAGCTAATGGAAAAAATCTAATAGAAATAATCTGGATGACTTTTTTAAGCTAAGAAAATTCAGGTTGCTCATGCACACCAAGGTAAGATATAGATTTACATTCCCTTGTAAATGTGAAACAAGAAGCTTTACATTTTTCAGGGAATAACAGGCATCATTAGGATCTAAAAGAAATAAGACATTCTTTAACTAGAAACAACTATGCTGAGTAAGTACAGCAGTGCCTTTGACTATTTAGAATTAAGATTACATTCTACTCTGGTTGTTGGAAGTGGGAGTTTAAAAATTATTCTGCAAGACTATTATCCATAATCAAGCTAATTAACATATTCATCATCTCACCTAGTTACCTTTTTTTGTGGTGAAAACACAAGATTTACTCCATGAGCAAACTTTAATTATATATTATATAACTACAGATGCCATATATTATATTAGGTCCCTGAAAATTCTTCATGTAATAACTTTAAAGTTTGTATTCTTGAACCAATATATCCCCAATTTCCCCAACCTCCAAACCCTGGTAACCACCATTCTACACTCTGTTTCTATGAGTTTGACTCTTGCAAATTCCACACAGACCTGCAATCATGCAATATTTGTCTTTCTGTGTCTGGCTTACTTCACTTAGCATGTCTTCCAAGTTCATTCATGTTGTCACACATGGCAGGTGTTCCTGTAGATTATTGTGGGTAGTATGGTCTTTTTAACATTAACTTTTCCAATTGAGCCAAATGGGGTATCTTTCCACTTTTTGTGCCTTCTTCAACTTCTCTCTTCAATGTCATAATTTTCATTGTACAGATATTCTATTTTCTGGATTAAGTTTATTCCTAAATAGTTGTTTTAGATACTATTATAAATGGGATTGTCTACTTAGTTTCTTTTTTTGGATAGTTCACTGTTAGCGTATAAAAATACAACTGATTTCTATATGCTGATTTTGTATCCCATAACTTGACTGAATTTGTGTGTTTGCTCTAACAGTTTTTTTGGTGGGGTCTTAAGGTGTTCTACATATATGATCATGTCATCTGCAAATGAAGACAATTCTGTTACCGCTTCCTTTCCAATCTGGATGCCTAATTGCTCTGGCTAGAATGTTCAGTACTTTTGTTGACTAGAAGGGTGAGAAAAAGCATTCTTGTCTTATTCTCAATCTTTCAGCTTTTTACCATTGACTACAACGTTTTCATTCCATGTTGTCCAGATGAGTACTCTGCTCAACACTGGAGGAGGACTTGCGGATTGCCAGGGTTCTCTATCTGTGCCATGCTCTCCCCTCTGCAATTCTGTTCTATGAGCTTTAGCTGCTTTGGTCTCCCAGACTCTCAGCGCCATCTCCTCAAATTAGAAAGCCTGCCAGAATCCCTTTCAGTTCCTCTTCTTATACTATAGCCTGGAAACTCAAGGTAGTAAGCTGTGCAACTACAGTGCTCACCTTGTTTGTTTCCTATCTCCCAGAAATCACTCTCTGCTGTTGGATAGCCAATGTCTTTAAAAACTTTTTTTTTTTTCAAATTGCGGAGTGGGGGGTGTGTTTAGGCAAAGACATAAATCTGGTCTCTTACTTCCTGATTGGAAGTGCAAATCCAATATAACTTTTTAAAAACAGTACATTCCTTTTTTCCACACACACACAAATGCACACAAAGAGTAGAAGTGAGTATATGAAAATTTTACAAGTGATTAAGATTACAAATAACTATACTTAAAAAAACTTATCTGTCATTTTAAATTTTTCTACTATAAACCTGGATTGGTTTGGAAAGAAAAAAATATACTACTATTTTTTGTATCTTTTTAATTTCACCACAAGTTTTGGAAGGTTTTCTTTGGTGGTTTCAGATTCACAGCAAAATCAAGAGGAATGTACAGAGATTTGCTATGAAGCCCCTACCCCCACACATACGTAGCCTCTCCCACTATCGAAACCCTCCACTGGAGCAGTACATTGGAACTTATATTGACACATCACAATCACCCAAAGTCTCTAGTTTTCATCAGGGTTCACACCTGGTGTTACATTTTCTGTAGATTTAGACAAATGTGTAATGACATGTATCCACCATTATAATATCATTCCAAGTACTTTCACTACCCTAAAAGTACTGTGCTTCATACCACAATTTTTGAAGGGAATTAAACCCCCTCGGAGTTTCTCATTCCCCATGTTAAAATAAATTACTTTTCTATAGTTTAATATCCATGATGTCATTTCCCTACATTGTAAGGCCTCAATAGGGACGAATCATGTGTTAGAAATTTAAAAAATTCTTATCTGTAAAGTACAGCATTAGGAAATGGAGTAGCCGAAGAACTTATACGTATGACCCATCGACATGAACAATGGTGGGGGGAATTGCCTGAGGGAATAGAAGGTGCTGGGTGGAGGGGGGCAATGGGAAAAAATTAGGACAACTGTAATAGCAAAATCAATAAAATATAATTTATAAAAACATAAATTCTTGTCCAATGTTCATTAACACTCTACATTATGAATATTTAATAAATAGGTTATTAAAATATTTGATGCTCTATGATTTTTTTTTTATTTTTTTAAAGATTTTATTTATTTATTTTTAGAGAGGGAAGGTAGAGGGAGAGAGAGAGAGAGAGAGAGAGAGAAACATCAATGTGCGGTTGCTGGAGGACATGGCCTGCAACCTAGGCATGTGCCCTGACTGGGAATCGAACCTGCGATGCCTGGTTCGTAGCCCGCGCTCAATCCACTGAGCTACGCCAGCCAGGGCGATGCTCTATGATTTTTATAGTTGACACACTGTTTTCTTTGTTGGGGTTGAGGGAGAATATAAAGAATAAAAAGACATTATTCCCAAACCTGAAAAGAATGGGAACCTTTCTTCCATAGAATGTTGTGTAAATAGCTTATTAATTCTGCTGGCAATTTTCTTCCGGTCTGCTGACCTGAAAAAAGAAAAAAAAAAAAACCCTCAAGATCTAGAAGCAAGAATCAAGATATATTACATTAAATAAACAGCTAAGTACATTCAGAACCTATACTATTTAAGTAATGGCTACAAACACAATCACATTGAGACAGCTTGTCATTATCAATTTTAGGTTTACTAGCAAAATTGATTATACGATACAGTCAGAGTTTGGTTGAATTACAGTGATTCACCGATCAATCTGTGATAGTTTTCCAGCCTAGTCTCTCTTTAACGTCTTTCCCGTGTTCCAAATTTGATCATCATCTGGTGCCTTAATGTTATTGTGAATGAACAGGTAGCAATGCTAGAAATCATTACTAAGAAATGTTTATTGTGTACTAACCAGATCAGATCAAGTTCACAAGCAAGGCCAATTATACCTTAAAGCCTTTGTAGAATACTTTAAGACAATCTTTACACATAAACTTTATTACTTTAAATTGTAACTTGTGTCTGATTTTTTCTGGTCTAGACATTTACAGAGTTCAAATATATTAGCACACATTAAGGAAAAGTTTAAAACAATAATATAATTCTATATCTACTTCTCTTTCACCCCTTTAGCACTATCAATTTCCACAAAGACTTGATTAGGAGACTGAGAGTTTCTGACTCTCAAGCCTAGTCAGAAGATGTAGTTTGTTCCAGGATTTAGTTAAAAATACCCACAGGAGAGTAAAAAGCTACTTAATGTGTCTACTTAAAATATTATAATATCTTGAGAGTATAAGTGTATAATCAGATATCACAATGAAACTAAGATTCCTTAACTATAATCTGAGGAAATTAGTTATTCTGGATAACCAAGTTTTCTAGCTGACTGAGTGTTTACTTTAATTAAACATAAAACATTTTTCTTTTAAAAAGTCTAAATCATTTCATTAAGTTCTTAATTTTTCTAAAATTATGCTTTACCAATTATATTTTTCTAAATATACTTTCTAGTTTTCTGAAGCACATTTTAACTTTTGCTTAACCATTCAAAGTCAACAACACTAACAAGTACTGCATTTTTTTGTACTATTAATAAATCACAGTGATGGCTTTGGCAACTATAGTATAGTACAGATTATTATATTTTTTTAATGTTTGAAACTTTGAAATAAAATTTGTAGTTTTTCTTCTTACCTTGTTGTCAGCTTAGCCATATATTTCACTGTATGCCCTTTCACTCTATTTAATATACTAACATTAAAATGCTAAGGGTTGAAAAAAACAGATGATGAAGCTTATTAAATTGTGTCCATGGATATGGACAATGGTGTGGGGATTGACTGTGGGAGTGGGGGTTGGGCTGGGCAGAAGAGGGCAAAGGGGGAAAAATTGGGACAACTGTAATAGAACAATAAAAATTTAAAAAAAATTAGTGATTATATACATATTTGCAGAGTTAGAAGAGATTTGGGCGAGAATTTTCTAAGAAAGGGATCACACTATCGGTGTTCTTCAGGATATAGTGTTCTACAGAGAGGTGGGGGATAGGGGAATGCTAAGATTTGGCTCTACATCTCTGCTTTAACCAAAGCAACTCCAGAGTATTTTATGTGGGACAGGTTCACGTAAGAGTGCATCACAAAAGGATACCACTGCTAAAAATGTCAAAAACCAGGAATTGTAGTTCACAACCTTCACTTCATAGTTGGAAAAAAACAAGATCCAGTGATACTACTGACTTGCCCAAAAACACACATCAAATTTGAGATCAAACTGACAACATGAAATTAGGTTTCTAACATCACAATTTTCCACCATACATGAGTTTTAAGTTCAAAAGTTTGGTTTTGTTGATACTCTGTTATTTTTGCTGATTGTCTCATTCTAGCTTGCCAAACAAGTGGCATCTGGATAGGTGGCGTGTTATAGTTAAAGGTTATTAGGGAGAATAAAGAGGAGTGAGAAAAAAGGGAAAAAAATCTGTTGACCTGCGTATTTTGCTACTATTCCTTGGAATTACATGCATATCAACAACTTTCTAAAACATCTGTAGAAATCCCACTGACCTATAATGATTTCTTCAACCTTCTGCTTGGCAAGCGCGTCTTCCCGCCTTTCTAAAAGTATTTCAATCTGGAGCAGTAAAGCTTTTCCAACATTTTCCGATGCTCTAAAGTGTTCACAGATCATCTTCAGGAAATTAAACCCAACATATTGTCTGTTCAATGAAACAAAATTATAAGTGGTGTGAATAGAATAGCTAGTTTTTTAATCAGTAGGACTAAAGTTTATTTGAATATGAGTAAAAGAGGCAAGAGAAAATTATAGCTGAGCTTAGGTAATATCACTAAATGTCTAAATAAGCCTATTTGTCAAAATGAACCTTTTAATTCAATTTCTGTTTAATTTATTAAGCCACAAATATTTTCTTTTCATGAACATCTATAGTCAGATAATCATCTCTTTCCTAATGTCTTATTTGTTTTTTTCACCAAAAATGATGCTAATTTATAAAAATTGCTTTATGAGCAATGTAAAGACACATGAACTAACATTAGAAATTCACCAGTCACTTTGTGATGAGAATTTTTAGAATCTACTCTCTTAGCAACTTTCAAGTACACCATACAGCTGTATTAATTATAGTCACCAGGTTGTATACTACATCTATAGTACTGGAAGTTTGTACCTTTTGACAACCTTCTCAAGTCATGAAAAGAAAATTAAGAAAACAATTCACTTAAAATGGTATCAAAGATATTTAACCAAGGAGCTGAACGACTTAGTAAAAACTGTTAAGACATTTTTCAACAAAATTAAAGGCATAAAAAATGGAAAGACATTTCATTCCATAGTCATGGATTGGAAGACTTAAAATTATTAAGATGCCAATACTACAAAAAGTGATCTACAGATTTCATGCAATCCTTATCAAAATCCCAATAATGTTTTCTGCAGAAATAGAAAAATTCATTCTAAAATTTACGTGGAATCTCCAGGGACTCTGAATAACTAAAACGGTTCTAAAAAATAACAATAAAGCTGCAGGACTCATACTACCTGGTTCCAAAACTTCCTATAAAGGCATAGTAATCAAAACAATGTGGTACTAGCACAAAGAAAGACATACAGGGCAGTGAACTAGAGAACCCAGTCATAAACTCTTGCATATATGGTCAAATGATTTCCAAAAAGAATATCAAGACCTTCAATGGGAAAAGACAGTATTCTCAACAAATAATGCTAGAAAAACAAGATATCACACACACAAAAGAATGAAGTTGGACTTCCACCTTTACACCATATATAAAAAAACTAACTCAAAATGGTCCATAATCCAAACATAGGACCCAAAACTATAAAACACCTAGAAGAAAAAGGGGGAAATCTTTATGACATTAGAGTTGGCAATGATTTCTTACATGTGACACCAAAAGAACAGAAAACAAAAGAAAAAATACATAAACTGGATTTCCTGAAAAAATTTTAAATGTGCATCAGAAGACACCATCAACAAAGTAAAAAGGCGGTCCACAATATTGGATAAAATAGCTGTGAATCATATATATGATAAGGGATTAATATCCAGGATACATAGAGAACCACATAAACTCAACAACAAGAAGGCAAGTAATTCAATTTAAAAATGGGCAGAGGACTTGAATAGACATCTCCCCAAACAAGCTATACAAATGGCCAAAACTCACATGAAAAGATGACCAACATCACTAGTCATTAGGGAAATACATATCAAAACTACATGTGATACCACCCATTAGGACGTAAAATTTTTTAAAGACCCAGAAAAAAACAAGAGTTGGCAAAGACATGGAGAAACTGGAACCTTTGTGCACTGTTGGTAAGAATGTAAAATGGTACATCCACTGTGAAAACAGTAGGACAGTTGCTGAAAAATTCAGTAATACAATTATCATGGTATCCAACAAGTCCACTTCTAGGTATTTACCCACCACAACTGAAAGCAGGTTCGCAAAGAGATTTTTTTACACCCAGTTCATATTCACAATAGCTAAAATTCACATGTATTGTCATTCATTGGCAATTGAATGGATAAGCGATATGTGGTATATACATACAATGGGATGTTCTCCAGCCTTTAAAAGGAAATTCTGACACATGCTACAACATGGATAAACCTTGAAAACATCATGCTAAGTGAAATAAGCCAGTCACAAGAACACAAATACTGTATGATTCCACTTATATGAGGTGCCTAGACTAGTCAAATCATAGAGGCAGAAAGCAGAATGGTAGTTGCCAGGGCTGGAAGAAGGGTGAAATAGGGAGTTATTGTATAATGGGTACACAGTTTCAGAAATGCATTCTGGTGAAATTTTCTGAATATGAATGTACTTAATATCATTGAAGTATATACCTAATGGTTAAGACAGTAAATTTCATGGCGTGTATTATACCACCAAAAAAAAACTGAAAAGAAGTTTTAATGGAAAACAGGCATGCACATTTATCGATATATTATCTGTGGCTGCTTTTTCACTATAACGACAGAGCTGAGGAATTGTGACAGAAACTGTGAAGCCCCCAAATCTAAAATATATACTATCGCCCTGGCTGGTGTAGCTCAGTGGATTGAGTGCCAGTGTGTGAACCAAAGGATCACAGGTTCGATTCCCAGTCAGGGCACATGCCTGGGTTGTAGGCCAGGTGTCCAGTATGGGGTGTGCAAGAGGCAACCACACATTCATGTTTCTCTCCCTTTCTTTTTCCCTTCCTTCCCCTCTGTCTAAAAATAAATAAATAACATCTTTAAAAAGTAAAATATACACTATCTTGTCCTTTAAGAAAAAGTTTGTCACTGAATTAGATGAAGACAGGTGGCAGGTCTACAAAGTCCGAAGATGAGATGAACTAAAAGGAGTAGTTAACACATTGCATGATAGAACTAAAATTCACAAAGATCAGAACATCTGAAAAAATAAGCTGCAAAATTAAGTTGAAACTTAATAGCTTAAAAATATGTGTGAGATAATAAAAAACATATTTGTCTCTACCCCACGGGTCCTGGCACAGAGCTCCTGAAACCCTTGTAAATTCCAAACTGATAAGAACACTAGGAGCATCTTTTTTCCTACTGAGGTGACTCTGGGTGGGCTCCTGTGTGGAGGCTAGTCACCAGAAAGACGAAGACGTAAGTAGAAACTGCAAATTTTCACCTCCACTCCCACATCCTCCAGAGAGAAGAACTGGAAATGGAATTAACAATTGCTCACGCCTACGTAAGGAAGCCTCCATAAATCCCAATAGTGTGGGGTTCAAAGACTTTCTGTGCTAGTGAACACATTCACACTGGGAGGACTACACACCCCAACTCCATGCGGACAGAAGTTCCTGAAATTGGAATCCTCCCAGACCTCGCCCTATGTATGTCTTCATCTGGCTGTTCACCTGACTCTTTTATCATGTTCTTTAATGAACTGGTAAATGTGTTTCCTTAAGTTCTGTGAGTCACTCTAGCAAATTATTCAAACCCAAGCAGGGGGTTGTTGGAACCTCTGATCTAATAACCAGCAGGTCAGAAACCTGGGCTTGCAACCAGTGTCTGAAGTATGTTGGGGTGGTGGGAAGACAGTCTTGTGGGACTGAGCCATTAACCTGTGGGATCTGACATTATATCCAGGTAGACAGTGTCAGAATAGAGTCAAATTGTAGAATACCCCATTGGTGTCACAGAGAATTGCTTGGTGTGGGCAAAAACCTCCACACATTCGGTGACCAGAAGTGAAACATTTTGTGTAAGTAGTAAAGAAGACTCACAGGGAAAAATATGTATAAAGGAAAAAAAACACACAGTAGGGAAGAACTAGGTTTTCCCCTATTGTGTAATACGTATAAATATGTGGAGATTACTGGAAGTATGTATAAATTCTATGTGAGGAAGAATTTTGTATTCCAGCTTTGTAAAAATATAATAATGAAAATCTTCTCTTGCACAGGTATTCCAGAAGAGGCTGAGTAACTTTTCACCCAAGAAGCCATGTACAAGTAGAAGCCTGGTCTACAACAATGGTTGGCAAGCTATAGCCTGCAGACCTAAATCAACCAGCCATCTGTTTTTATAAACAAAGTTTTCTTTTGTAAATAAAGCCACTTTCATTAATTTATAGATTGTTTATGACTGCTTTCACATTACAACAACAGATTAAGTAGGTGTGACAGACTTGACAATATTTACTACCTTGCCCTTTACAGAAAATGTTTACTGATCCCTGGTCTAAAATAGTGGCTTTCAGAACTACCTGGAGATCTAGTAAGAATACAGAGACCTGGGCTTGTTGGAGTAAGGTAGAGCCTGGCCTCTTTATTTTTATCAAGTTCCTTAGTGATTATATTTTTAACAGCTTTATTGAGGTATAATCCACATATCATATAATTCATCCATTTAAAGTATACAATTCATTGATTTTTAGTATATCTACAGAGTTATGCAACCACCACCCAATCAATTTTAGAACATTTCCATCACACCAAAAAGAAACCTTAAGCCCATTAGCAGTCACTCCCCATTTACCCCAATCTCTCAGAGCGCTAGGCAAGCACTAATCTAGTTTGTGTCTGTATAAATGTGCCTATTCTAAAAATATCATATAAGTGAAATGATATAATATAGGGTCTTTGTAGGTGATTTCTTCCACTTAGCATAATGTTTTTAAGGTTCATCCATGTTACAGGGGTGTCCAACCTGCGGCCCACGGGCCGCATGCGGCTCAGGATGGCTATGAATGTGGCCCAACACAAAATCATAAATTTACATCAATCATTATGAGACTTCTTTTATGATTACCTGTTGAAATGTATTTAATGTGTGGCCCAAGGCAACTCTTCTTCTTCCAGTGTGGCCCAGAGACACCAGAAGGTTGGACACCCCTGTCATTACTCTGTTTATTTTTATTGCCAACTAGTATTCCATGGTACGGATAAACTGTATTTTGTTTATCTATTCATCAGTTAATACAAATTTTGGTTGATTCCACATTTTAGTATTAAGGATAATATTGCTAAGAGCCATGTGGTAAGTAACACTCTATTTATCTTATTGATGAACTAACAGACTGTTTCCAAAGCCGCTGCACCATTTTACATTCCCACCAGCAGTGTATGAGGATTCCAATTTCTCCACATCCTTGCTAGCATCTGTTATTACATGTCTTGCTGATTCTAGCCGTCCTAGCAGGTGTGAAGTGGTTTCTCATTGTGGTTTTGATTTGCATTTCCCTGATGGCTAATGATGTTGAGCATCTTTTGAAGTGCTTACTTCCCAGAAATTCTGATGCAGACTGATGTATGAGAAGCATTAAGAGGTCTGTAAGTACTTTAAGGCCCCCTTTGACATTAATGATCCCATAATGATAGTGCTAGAGAGGTATATTACTTGAAGACTATACTTTGCTCATGTCTTCCTGTTCCACCTGACACTGACCTGCAGGTTAACCTCGTCTAACTCCTGTTTGATAAAGCCATAACTATCTTATTCTTTTTTCATTTTATTTTTACAAATTTTAAAATAAATTTTTTTTAAAGATTTTATTTATTTATTTTTAGAGAGGGAAGGGAGAAGGAGAGAGAGAGAAACATCAATGTGTGGTTGCTGGGGGACATGGCCTGCAACCTAGGCATGTGCCCTGACTGGGAATCGAACCTGCGATGCCTGGTTCGCAGCCCGCGCTCAATCCACTGAGCTACGCCAGCCAGGGCCTTAAAATAAATTTTTAAAATTACCTGACTGTTAATTGCTTAAAGCAACCAAACAGTTCCATTTTCTAATTTGATCAGCACAATGACAAATATTGTGCTCTGTGGATATGGATGAAGATAGATAGATAGACAGACATAGATTCAATATGTGTACATGGAAACCTTAGAAACATGTTAGTCTTTAAAGAAAATCAATTCTTCTGTACCTTCCATGCTCCATCAGCAGTTTAACAATGCTCAGACAGAAGTCTACAGACATGTCAAGATGCAGAATGCTTTCGACAGCTAACAAAGAGAAGAAATAATCATATCAGTTTCATTTTGGAGCAAGCTTAGCTATTTTCAATAATTTTTCTCTGTTCAAAATCTACTTTCTAAATGTTTGTTTGCCACATACCATGTCTTGCCTAAAAATTTATCAACATCTTTTTTGACATAAAAAATACAATGCTAGAAAAAGTGCGATAAAACAGCCACCCTTAAATAGATGACAAAGTAACCTGGTACCATCCTTTTGAAAAGCCATTTGGCAATACTATATGCTAAGAACACAGTGGTTAAAAGCTTGGGATATGAAATCAGAAAAACGTATTCTTGAAATCACTTGCAACCTGTATCGCCATAAGCAAGTTACTTAGATTTTGCTGCACCTTAGTTTTGTCATCTGTAAAATGGGGACTATATCACTAATCTGTTGGGGTGATTGAGAGGTTACATGAGATTATATATGTAAATTACACAGTAAAGCACCTAGCACTTAGTAAGCATTCAGTAAGTGACAGCTGCTATTATTATTATTCCCTGTATCATCTGGAATAAATATAGGAAAATGTTTATGAAAAGATGTTAAAAACAGTATAGATGATAACAAAAGGAAATATATTGAGTCCACACTATAGGGCCAGGAACCGTGTAGTTGGTGCTGGCCAGCAATGGACAAAACACAAAATCTCTGCTGTCAAGGTGTTTGTATTCCAGTAAATGGTGGATAGTGGATATTTTTAGTATTTACCAAAAACTTCCTTAATGGGAATGTGCTATCTTTTCATAATTTAAAGAATTGTATGTATTTTTAATTTTTTCTCTACAATAAAGAAATACCAGTGAAATTCTAATGCCAGCACTTAGGCTGCTTATTCTTTTTTTTTTTTGGCTGCTTATTCTAAAGAATAAAGTACTTTCACTAGCAAAGAAATGAATAAAGACAATAAAAATGCAAGTTTTGTACATTCTCTCAATGCAACAAAGTAAAAGATAATTTTATTATTTTAAACTATGGAAAACTTAGAGCCAGGGAAGCCTCCTAATTTGTAATCTGACATTGTAACTTCATTACTCTGAATATTAACAATATCTAGATTGAATTAAGTAAAACAATCTGGGAATAAAGAATAATTTCACTTTAAACTCAGCTTCTTATATGCATTTTGATAAAACCTGTAATGGGGAATTCTAGTTCAAAATGAATCTTTACACCAGGTAATTCCAATAATCACTCTGGTCTTTCCACATTGCACTAGTTTGAGTAAGTCTATTCCTTTAATTGGTTAGTTGGTTTGTTTATTCCCCTAGAGTAAAAAAAGTGGAGTTGCCTTCCTCATTGCTAACATTTTCAAACCTTTGCATACTGAGATGAGAACCTAGAGATGGAAACAACCTAGAGATGCAGAATCCTCTGTACATTTCAGCTTCTGAGGTCTCTTAGTGACTGGGTAAGATTTGAGACGTCACAGAAAGTTTCAGCAATACTAAATTATCACTAATTTTAGAGATACGCACATCCAAATTTGATTATTGTCCTATTTATTGCAAATTGTTGTAATAAGTAGGTTGCAATTAATGTCATAAGTAGGTTCAATGCCCCAACTGGGGATTGAATCCATAGTGTAGGTATGTGACCTAACCAGGGATAAAACCTGCAACCTTCTAGTGTACAGGATGATACTCCAACCAACTGAGCTACCTGGCCAGGGCCTGATAGCTTTTATTCAGTTTTTTTTTTACTACCTATTAAATTTGCTATTATTCTCTCCTTTCTCTTTTTCTTCCTGGACAACAATCTTCTCCCTTTCTTATGTAATCAATTTCCTTTTTGGTCACCATCAAATTATACTATGAAAGATGTCATGTTCAACAAATTGGTGGTTAAATTTCAAAACTGCATTTCACACACAGAGACAATACCTTCCATGAGTTCTTCATTAACTATTTGGCTCTTCATGAGGATTTTGATCTTCAAGAAAATCCCAGCTGAGTTTAAATGGGCCTATTTTAAACAGAAAAATCACAATTATTTTAAAACTGTGGAATGTAAAAGACAATTTTGAAGTAATTGCCTGTTTTACTCAACCACAGCAGGATGACTCATGATCAAAGGAAATAAAAATTACAAAAGATCAGGTCATAACATCCAGTCTATCCCTGAGGACATTTTCTGATATTTTATTCAATCTAAATGAAATGAAACAAGAAAAAGAACATGTAAACATTTCCACTGAGTGGCAAGCATTTAAATGGCAAGGTCAATACTTAAACTGTGTGAATATAAGGCCATATTCTTGTCTTGGTAAGCAAAACCTTAAACATCAATTAGAATTGGGTTTGTTTTTGAGATTTTAATAAGAGCTACCATACTCTGCAAACAATGGTGAAAAAACAGAAAACATATTGTCTTTCCTATAGGATATGCCTGTCATATTTACTATTCATAACAATGTACTCTGAATGGTTTTTCCAAGTCCTGTTAGCTGGCCTTAAGCCATCTGTGATCTCTAGCCTGGTTCCACTTTTGCCTGACAGGGTACATCTTTAAACAGCTGGCTAAGATTAAAAGTGCAGTGTAGTACAGAACTTTTCTCTCTACAAAGCCAATTATCCTCTACATGAACATTGTACTCATTAAATCCAAACTCTGAAAATGATTATAGCTATTCATGTTTGAGATGTCTTAAGAATGGGAAGTTAGAGAAAGTAAACACTGGCATTAAAAGGTTTTGCAAATACAGATGACATTAATACAAAGAATAAACTAAGGTTGCAAATGTGAATCTATTCCATCACTACTTTTCCTAATGGGCACATTGAAATATATCTTAGGCTCAATTCCCCCTTACCTTCAGAGACATACAGGTCTTCCAGACCTTGGCAGAATCTGTTTTCCTTCTGTCTATGATACTCCCACAAGTTAATATTATGTTTTTCTCTTTTATTTCATTATGAAACAACTCCAGAGAATGGAGAGTGCTTGGTTTTTATTGTATCATCTATTCACTTCCATAAACATTCACACTGTATTATCTATCCTTACTATAGGATAGAAACTGTCTTGAAACGGAGCTTTCAAAACGCGTGACTAAGTACCCGTTAAATTCATCAGCTTTCTCCCTACAATCTCCTTGTCCTATCCGTTATTTTTTTCTCACTATTGTTTCTCACTCTTCTTTAGATTTTTGTTTGTTTGTTTTTCTTTTTACCAAGTAGTTATTGGAAAACAGGATCCAGGTATAACAAATTTCAAGGCAAGTGCTGTGAATGTTGTTTCGCAGATGACGAACCTGAGGCCCACATGGAGTAACTCACCCACAGACACACAGTTGCTAAGCACTAGTGATAAAATTTGAATTTGGGTCTCTCTGACTCTAAAGACCATAATCGGCCGCCTCCCTTGAAGCTCTTTCTACCCTTAACCTTCCCATCACTATACTGTTTGGTTGTCCTGCAAGCTCTAAAGAGAACTTCCCCATGTTTCAGTGTGAAGTATATCACAAACACACACAATTATAGAAAATATGTATGTATAATTTATAGAATAATGATGAAACAAACACCCATGTTATTTACCACATAACAAACAGAACACTATCAGTACATTAGAGGCCTCCAATCTACGCTTGCCCATTTGCATCCTCCTCACTTCCCCACAGAGGTAGACACCACCTTGAATTTTGTGCAGTTAATTTCCTTGCTCTTCTTTATATACTCAATATATTGTTTAGTTTTGCCTGCATTTGAACTTCATTCAATCACAATGTACACAAATGCTCCTGTGACTTGCTTCTTTCATTCAGTGTCCTGATTTTAAGATTCATTTATGTTGATGCATGAAACTAATGTATTTGTTTTCATTACTCTGTTATGTGGTCCTCAAAGTGTATTCCCTTCATCTACATCACCTGGAAACATGTTAAATATGCAGACCTCACCAGTCCTACTGAATCAACAGTGTGGTGATTGCTGGGAGGAGGGGGGTATGAGGGGACTAAAAGATAATGTAAAAAAATACAATAAAGATTAAATAAAATGAAAAAAAGAATTAAACAAAGAAACTCTGCAGGTGGGGCCCAGCAAATAAAGTGGGTATGTGTGTGTGTGGTTTTAGAAAAATGTGTAAAATCATTATTATTGATTTGCATTATGAAAAGTTTACATTTCAACATACATTCCAGTACCTGTTTAGTAAGGTAATAAGGAAACTGTGTTTTAACAGACATTCTAGTTAATACTTATGAACGCTAAAGTTTGCAAATGACTATTCTATACTGTTCCATTGTATGACAGTTTATTTACCAGGTCTACTTTGGACACATGAGTAGCTTTCAACCCAACTGCTATTATGAACAATCCTGACATCTAGCTTTATGTACATTTCTCCTAGTATTCAGTAGATTTAATTCCCTTATTGAGTAAAACATATTGATCCTAATTGAATCTCTTTAAATGGTCATCAGCCTGATTATCAATGTTCCTTGTCGGGGAGTCTAGGGGTATATATGCACGTACGTTCATATATATATGTATATACATATGTATGCATGTTCGTATGAGCATGAGCTGAAAGAAAACCACTGGTGTTGTTTTTTCAGGTTCTGTCCAATTTACTCTGCTTAAGAAGGCAAGTGTTCATAACATTAATTTGAAATATTTCCAATAACAAAGAAAAAACAGTTTTGGGTAGATGGAAGGCTAAGTTTCAGTGATCTGGAAAGTTTCCATTTATATGTGACAGCTGCTCAGCCTTTTCCCCAGATGCTATGGTAATGACCTGGAGTTCCATCTCTTTGCAAATGAATTTCTGAATTTTGTATTGGCTGAGAAAGAAAAGAGAAAGGAACCTTAGGGGGAGCTCCTTTGTGAGACACAGAAGACCTTCATCAACCAGCTCTAAGTCTGCCTTTTGGCCTCCTTTCCTCTGACTGCCTTCCTCTGGGCATCACCTGGGAGCCTGTTACAATTATAGGATGTCAGGTCCCAAGACACTGAGTCAGAATCTGCACATGAACAATATTCCCAATGCACACTAAAGTGTGAGAAATGTTGCTCAAGTCTAGACCATGATCAGGGACCAAATACTCAGCTCTTTGTAATTTCGAGAAAAATCTGCCCTTTGAACAGGCCCAAGGTGGACCCTCCTTATACTGAACTCAGTGCTACAGTGAATAGTGCTCAGAAAAAATCAAATTCATTCATTCATTCAATTAATATTAGGACAAATCATATTAAATTGCCATTCTATAAGTCACATATGATTAATATTGTCCTTTGGATATAATCTAGCTTGTTATATTTATTGAGCTCCTCTTATGTACCAGGCACAATGCCAAGTATTGGGGATGTAGCAGTGGGCAAAACCGGCCTTGGTTGCTGCCCTCATTGGGCTTACAGTCTACCAAGAGAGATGGTCATTAATTTTCTTTAAAATCCACACAAACAGATATAAAATCACAACTGTGGTAATAGCTACAAGGTGACATCCCTGGTACCTGGGCTGTCCTTGAGTTAATGAATTACAGGGCAGGTATTGTTCAGAAGAGCATCCTGAGAAGTGTGGCCAGAACTGCATTCTGAAGGGTGGGGGTGGGGAATGAGCAGCGTGCCCACTCAGGGGATGAGAATTCCAGGTAGAGGGCACAGCAGGTGCCAAGGCTTCCTGTAAAGGATTTCATGGAGGGTAGAGACCCCCCTGACTACAGGACCCAGCTAGCCAGGTCTAGAGTCCTTCCTCTCTCAAATTACCTTGCCAGCAAGGCAGCTGAGTTTGCCCACAGCAGCTCCCCGGAGATTCTGCTTCTTCTGCAGCCTCTATGTTTAAGGAGCCTGCCAGTGCCTTCTCTTTCCCATGGGAAGAAGAGACTGGCTGGCTACTGTTTAATGGTCCTGCTAGTCCAATCTATTCACTTCACATTTGTGTGCTCTGCTTTTGATATTTCTTGTCTGAATAAACTTTGGAGGCCTCAGGGAATTTGTTTTAATTCCCCAAATACCTGTGATGGTCTCTCTTGCTGCTAAGTCTTTGTACATGCTGTTCCCATTGCCTGGAATACCACATGGGTAGCCTCCCCACCTCCCTCCACTCCAAATACCTAGCTTACTCCTACTCATTGCCAGCACCCATCCAGGAAGTCTTCTTTATCCCCTCCCCCTAAACTTTGATGCTGCTCCCACAACCACCTACAATAAAGCATTCATTGACCCCACTAACACCAAGTCTGATTTTCCCCCTCAATCATCTCCAGCACTCAGCTCAGGGCACAGGAGGTGTTCAATATTCACTTGTTGAATGAATAAATGAAATATTATATTTGACCTGATGCACAGTGGTGGTCCACACAGTGGGTTGGCTTACTCAACTACAATTCCCTCCTTCATTCTTTCTTCCTTGCCTGCCTTCACTCTCATGGTGTAGGTTTTTAAACTAAATTCCATTGTCTGCCTATTTGATCATTATTTTCTTCTTTATCCTAAAAACTCACAGCAGACAGAAAAAGGCTTTATGTTTCATACAAAAGCCTTTTTATAAAAAATATTTGTTGTCAATGAGGTATATTTTATTTCTCCTTTCTGTGCTATAAAAAAGATTGTTACAATCTGTTGTTTTAAGAAAAAAACCTAGGGATACTAAAGCAAGTGTCTAAACTGGATTTCAAAATGTGAATCAAAGCTTTAAAAAGTTCATTAATCTGCCCTGGCTGGTGTAGCTCAGTGGATTGAGCGCGGGCTGCGAACCAGGCATCGCAGGTTCGATTCCCAGTCAGGGCACATGCCTAGGTTGCAGGCCATGTCCCCCAGCAACCGCACATTGATGTTTCTCTCTCTCTCTCTCTCTCCCTCTTCCCTCTCTAAAAATAAATAAATAAAATCTTCTTAAAAAAGTTCATTAATCTAATTATTTAAAAGTAAAAACATCTCATACCTTGTTTGCTAGGTTTATAGCGTCGAGAGCCTTATCATAATTATCTCCACCTTCCCAGTCAAAATAAACAATGGCCAGCAAGCGTAGAATTTTAGCCTATAATTAAAAATATTTTAAAAAGCACACAGCTAAGGGTTAAATTGCAATACAACAGTTGATCAGCACTTACACAGTAACAGTCATCTTCTCAAATGTAAGTCATCATTTCCTTAAGTAACCATATAGACTTGGGATATGTCTCCTCATTCTGCTACCCACACCAAATACTGTCTAAGGATTTTATAGTAATCGCTTATTCTATTTTAATATAGTTATATTAATCTAATTGTTTTCTTAACAGTGTTTTAGCATTAGAGTATTTTATCATCCCCACTTTATGAATAAAGGAAACTAAGGCTAAGTCACAGAAATATTTAATTTAATCATCTTACCACCTACTGCATAGGTAGCATTGTACTAAGTTTGTATAAAGAGATAAATCCATAAGAAGACATAATCCCTTCTCAGACTTTACAGCTTAGTTGAGAACAACCAATTGCACCAAGGCACTCACCGCCATTTCAGTAGGGACAGATATACTTTCCTAGGGAGAAGATTTCTCCCAACTCAGCTAAGTTTTCAAATTAATAATGCATTGCTGAATTAAGTCAGTTTTTTCCAGCCAGTTCTACATTGATAAGGGGAGTAACTCTGTACAGTATGAACATATTTAACTACAGATTCACATTTTGAAAGGAGTCCTATTTCAATGAAGAATCTGCCACTAAGTATAGTAAGTATAGTAGGACAAGGCAAAAATGGTGTTCTAACATTTAAAATATATATGTTAAGCACATTAAAGCTCTGTGAAACTAGAGAAATGACATTAGGGTGTCATATCTTTGAGTTTTTTAATTCAATAACTAATATGGACCAAATAAGATGCAGATATGTACTTACTATCAGTATTATTATTGTGGAATAACTCTCAACTTACAAATCACTGAGCCACACCAGCCAGGGTGGTGTTTGGTCACATTTTGACTGACATACAATAACGGTAAGAAGCAGAAATGGATACTCAAAACATTCCATTTTGCTGTAGCGTGTATTAAATTAGTTTTATATCAGATTTATTTATGTATCACATTTTGCTTGATTAAGTATTAAAATTAACTCCCATACCAAGCACGTTCTATCTGTGTGGCTAGGGGAAAACCCAGAATTTTTTAATACGCAATAAGGAAAGCTGAAATTTACATAGGCAAACTTTGTTTAAGCAGTTTACATATATTAACTAATGGGTGCAGGAATCTACCCTACAGGTATTAGTATATCAATTTTATAGAACACAATGTAATGAGGTATTAAATGATGTGCCCTATAGATAATCTATTCACAACTGGGGGTATAGATTATTATAATTTTATAATAATATAAACTGTATTTCTTCTACCTAATTCTGCAATATATAACATGATCCTTACCGTCATTTCAGGGTCAACGGAAACCTCACCCATCCTCGTAATATCATAGCTTTGGCTAATCATCAAAAAAAGAAAAGAATATATATTCATTTTAGATTATTTTTTTCAACATTATATATTACTAAGCAGACATGGTATAATTATACTTTATTCCAACTATGTTGCACTATAAGAGATTATTAGACAATTAACACATGAAAAGCATCACTTTGTAACTACAAAAAGCCACAATTTTCTGAGAATATTTACGAAATAAATCAATGCTATAATTATATTAGTGTTCTTTTCCATTGGATATATATACACATACATACTGCATTGAACTAGTTTACATATGTATACAAGTTCTTAATAGGCATATTTTAAAATCTAAGAAATAGAACTATATCTTAAAATAAAACAAATATAGCATTTCCATTAAAAAATGCTTAGCAATATTTATTAAGCTTCGCAACACCCTTGTGAAGCACTATTAGTTCCATTTTGTAGCTGAAAGAACCAATTTAGCAGTTAAGCAATTTCTAACATTTCCTGGATTGATATTGAAAATGAGAATGAGGGGATGGGGAGTAGAGAAATTTGACTTTCAGTTTTCTGCTTTAATTACCAAACCATGTTATCTATGGGACATGCTGATAATCACAAATAATATATTAATATGAGCATCAGGGTTTCAAAACCTAAAACTTAAAAAACACAAAATAAAGATCACTCACCATGAAATTGATATTCCAAGGGAGGACGTCAATAAAATTTTGTTAAACTGAATTAAATTGAAGACATTACTTTGAAATATTCCTTTTTTAAAACTCTAAAAAGACCCTGAACTACCAAACTGAGTTTTCCTCTTGCTAACAAGGATACTATAATGCTGGCCTAGTCACTGTAAGTCTATCTCACAGATGTCTCTTTTGGTACATTAAACCTACCAGTTTTGATAATAACCAATGAGGATGGATCTTTTGTAATGGAGTTCTCAGACCCTCTCCCCAGTGAAACAACCACTTTCCTGGGGAAATCGTTAAAATAAATGACTATTTAAAGTCTCTGGAAATTGTCTTAAGGGTCTATAACAAATGATTTATCCAAAATAACAACTAAATCTCAAAACAGTGTGAGTCTGGTATTTGAGCTCCTGTCTCCTCTCCTATCCACAACTGCTGCTCTCCAAACCAGCTCCCTGTGATAGGAGCTACGCAGTTGAGTGCTGTAGAGAAGGTGGGAATTCACTCTTCCTCCAGCCCCTAGACTCCTAGGCTATGGTTTCACCTTGGGAGGGGCCACAGTGAAAGAACTGGGTTTTTCTCCACCCAGTTCTCACTCTTAGGGTAAGGGCTCTACCTCAAGTGTAACCGATTAAGAATACTAGACCTAACTGCCTTCACCCAGGCTGGCTCATGGGGCAGAGCTTCCATGCCTGGAGGTCATGCTAATAAGCTGGGGCAACCATCTCCTCAGCATCCACTCAGACAGCAGGGCTATCACTCCAGAAGCATGCCATTTCCAGCCCCCAACTCTCAGAGTGTGGCACAGGGGTTCTTCCCAGGGGGAAAGCAAGCAATAAAGTGGGAAAGTTCAGCATCTCTGCATGAAGGAACTGACTTTATTTAAAACACAGGAGGAGATGTTCCTGCCTAAGGGGCATTGTCAAAAACAATGGAGATCTTGGTGGTGAGTAATTAAGAGGGGACGAGTAGCTCCACAATAATAGCAGCAACAAGTGAAATGAAAAATAAACATGAGTTTGACAGAGACATGGCCAACAACAATCCTGGGGTCACACACTCATCCCTGAGGATACAGAATGTTATGCATATGTGCTTGGCTACACCCACTCAGGAGTAATCAGAGTGTGGTCTGAGGAAGACTAGAAAGCACTATTCAAGAAATACATAGATCTATCAGCAAAGATCCAAGGGCCAGAATGGCTAAATTGGCTCCAGGAGAACCTCTTACAATACAATAACTAAAAATTAAGGTATTCTGATCCAGGGGTGATGGTATGAACCCAAAGGAAAAAATGATTCATTTGATGTACCTCAAGAAGGGATTAATCGGCTGAGATGGACTCTACATGGTCAACTAAGGGCCTAAACACTATAAATAACAAGAGCCTAGTGGCCATTAGCAAATACTAATTAGTTTCCATTAGGAAATGGCCACTAATGACAGGGGCTTCTGGCGTATCTGTATTCCTGGAAGAACCTCAGACTGAAATCTCAGCTTCCGGCACTATGCCCATGTGTTTACAACGTCTGACTCAACTTACACAAAAACAGAAGCTGGGCCAAAACTTTTTTCATTGAATTTATTGGGGTGACACTGGTTCACAAAACCACACAAGTTTCAAGTGTACAACTCAACAAAACATCAACTGCACACTCCATCATGCGCCCATCACCCAAAGCAAAGTCTCTCTCTGTCCCCTGGATAAGAAGTTTTGCTATAAAAAAGGACCTCCCCTTTATCTCAGTGAAACACAATTTAAGTTGCTACCTGAATCTGTGTCTCCCAGGCAGCAGCCCCTTTTTTGCTGAAATAAGTGCCTTTTATTCCCTATTATAGTCTAAAATTAATGTTGGTTTACAAAGGTAAAGAAGCCAAGCTTAAAAAGCAAATCACACTTTTGGCTTTAGGTTCCACCTGTAAGGAGCTTGGAAGTCACTACCCCATTCTATCAACAAGTAAAAAGCTGAAAAGACTCAAAAAACAACTCTTCTTGGATCCAGAAGAGAAGGGAAGACACAGGGTAAACCACGGCCCTTGAGACTGGAAAGCAAACAGGCAAACACAAGGAGTTGTGGCTTACCACAAGAAAGACTCAAAAACAGAAACTGCCAAGGGAACCAGTGCTGGAACAGGAAATTGTGAACTATGAAATTGATAGACTGCTGAAAGCTCAGTGTGGACAAGTGTGAGAGTTAAAAACTCCATGCCCTGGCTGGCGTAGCTCAGTGGATTGAGCGCGGGCTGCAAACCAAAGCATCGCAGGTTCGATTCCCAGTTAGGGCACATGCCTGGGTTGCAGGCCACAGCCCCCAGCAACCTCACATTGATGTTTCTCTCTCTCTCTCCCTCCCTTCCCTCTCTAAAAATAAATAAAAAATCTAAAAAAAAAAAAACTCCAGAGGAACAAAGCCATAGAGGGGAACCCACAATACTGTCAGGTTGACCTACAGGAACTCAACCAGATTCCCACAGAAAAATATCCCCTGGGGCCTTGGCAGGAGGAGGCTAAAAGAAACTATGTTGAAATGACCCAGAGCACTCTTCATCTTAGTAAGGTCTGCCCTGATGGGAAACCAGTTAACCTTAGCCTCACCTCTTGAGGTATTTGTCAGAGTCTAACTGACCTGGGGAAGAGAAATACTCACCCCTGCCCTACTCTAGCCATTCTGTACCAGCTAAGAGGGGAGAAAAAACTGAGAAATACTTGTGGAGTTCATAGTTCAGAGGCATAGGCTCACCAAAAAACTGAGAAATATTTATAGGACTATATTATGCTTCCATTCCCCCCCCAAACCTAACCACCACATTACTAAAGGCCTATTTACAAGTTACTTTTACTCAGTGTATCCTGTTCACCTATAAAGAAACATTACAAGACAAAACAAAAGGCAACCCCTCCCCTACAATTTGAAGAGACAGGGCAAGCATCAGCACCAGACATGGCAGAGATGTTGAGATTATCAGGCTGGGAATATAAAATAGCTCCAGTTAACATTATAAGGGCTCTAATGCATAAAGTATACAGATGGGCAATGTAAACAAAGAGATGGAAATCCTACGAAAGAACCAAAAAAAAAAAAAAAAAGGAAAGAAATGCTAGAGACTTTAAAAAAAAACAACACTGTAACAGACATGGGAATGTCTCTCATGGGCTTTTTAATAAACTGGACATGGCTGAGGAAACAATCTATGAGCTGGAGACTATGTTGACAGCATCCTTGAAAAGCAAAAAAAAAAAAGACTAAAAAGGTGAGCAGAATAGCCAAGGACTGTGGGACAACTAACAAAAGGAGTAAAATAAGTGGAATGGAAAAAGTGAGAAAGGAACAGAAGAAATACTTGAAAGAATGACTAAGAATTCCCCCCAAAATGAATGTCCAATACCAAACCATATATCCGGAAACTTAGGGAACACAAAGCAGGATAAATACCAATTAACTATACCTAGGCATACCATTTTCAAATGATAGGAAATCAAAGACAAATGAAAAAATCCTGAAGCAAGCCAGGGGGAAAAGAAACTTAACCAATAAAGGTGACAAGAATTCAATTCAACACTTCAGAAACCGTGCAAGAAGAGAGTGCAGTGAAATATTTAAAGTGTTGACAGAAAAATACCACCAACCTAAAATTCTGTACCTGGTGAAAATATTCAAAAGTAAAAAAATAAAGACTTTCTCCTGTTGAGGGAATTTGTTTCCAGTAGACCAGCATTACAAAAAGAAGTTCTTCAGAGAAAAGAAAATAACAGAGGTCAGAAACTCAGATATGCTTCCAGTAAGAAAGGGCATAGAAGTGGTGCCCTGGCCAGGTGGTTCAGCCGGTTGGAGTGTCATCTGTACACTGAAAAGAGGTTGCAGGTTCAAGTTCAGATCAGGGCACAGGCCTAAGTTGTGGGTGTAATCCCCAGTCAGGGCTCATATGGGAGGCAACAGATTGATGTCTGTCTGTCTGTCTGTCTAAAATCAATAAACATATCCTCAACCTTCCACCTCAGGAAAATGAAAGAGCACACCAAACAAAGCAAGCACAGAGGGAATCATAAAGATTACAGTGGAGCCCTGGCTGGCGTAGCTCAGTGGATTGAGCGCGGGCTGCGAACCAGGCATCGCAGGTTCGATTCCCAGTCAGGGCACATGCCTAGGTGCAGGCCATGTCTCCCAGCAACCACACATTGATGTTTCTCTCTCTCTCTCTTCCTCCCTTCCCTCTCTAAAAATAAATAAATAAAATCTTAAAAAAAATAAAAAAATGAAATAAAAGATTACAGTGGAAATAAATTAAATAGATAACTGGGAAACTGCAGAGAAAATCAAGAAAACCAAAAGTTGGTGCTTTGAAAGATCCAACAAATTGGCCCTGGCTGGTGTAGCTCAGTGTATTGAGCACAGGCTGCGAACCAAAGGGTCGTCAGTTCAATTCCCAGTCAGGGCACATGCCTGGGTTGCAGGTCAGGTCCCCAGTGGGAACCACATGAGAGGCAACCACACATTGATGTTTCTCTCCCTCTCTTTCTCCCTCCCTTCCTCTCTCTCTAAAAATAAATAAATAAAAAGATTTTTTAAAAAAGAAAGATCCAACAAATTGATGGACCTTTGGCTAGACTGACCAAGAAAAGAACACTGAAATCACTAAAATCAGCAATCAAAGAGGGGACATCACTGCTAACATTTAGAAAAAGACTATTCCTGAAACACTGGAGATCTAGTGCCACAGCTAGGTGCCCTCGTATAAATCACTTAATCTCTCTAAATTTCCATTTCCTTATCTGTACAAAATGAAGTTCATGTGTTATCAATCATTTTCATACTATAAAGCAAGAGAGTCATTTTTTCTCAAGCAAAATCTTACCAAGGACACACTACACAGAAAATTGATAAGAGCCTAACTTCTCTGCAACAAGATTGGGATCTTAGAGAATTGTGGGTAAGTGTCCTCATCCTCTTAAAGGAGACTCTGAAACTCTTCTGGCAAAAACCTAGGGTATCATACTCTGGTTTCTCTTCAGATAGTATAAATCTTTTGCCTTTTAGAAAAACCTAGGGTATCACAGAACATAGGTTCTAAATTACTGAACTAGATGGTCTGTAAGGATTCTTGTCACTCTAAAGTGTTATTATAGTAAATTAACTTATTAAAATGGCCAGTACACAATTCATTCTATTTCCACAAGATGGTGCTAATACTTCCATCTTTCCTTAAAACAGGTGTTGCATATGATCACCTTACAGTTAATAACCTTATCATAGTCTATGATTAGATAATACCCTTAATTATTCCAAGTACTATTATGTTACTTATGTTATCTTCATTACAAGCCTGTGACACAGATAACAGACATCCCAGGATGCAGCAGTAGGTAGGTGAGTGACACAAAGTCACACAGGTGACTAGTAACAGATTTTCTACTACTAGCTCTGCAATCTTTCCCTAAACCTCACTGCCTATGAATAATATTGTCAAATTCTCAAGGAAACAGAAAGGAAAATGAAGGAATGAACATGAAGTAACATTAAAACAGACACAAACTTCTCTTGGGCCCATGTATTGAATGATTAATATTTGTGCACATAAATACATTTATATTTGTCATTTCATTTACTTATTATTAGAAGACATCTGGGGATATACACTGTCCAGCACAAATAACGCCCCCTCTTTTATTACAAAATCTTTTATTACAAAATCATAAACATGGAATTCAGTAACATAACAACATCACACTCAAGCACACCATATGACATTTTAGGTGAAATGTTCAAATTAAAACTATAAATGATTACACCCATATTACTACCCTACCAACCACACTCAAGCAGGCCTTACTTCTGATGGACCCTGTACATTCCTATATAACCCCAGTAAAAGCTAAACATTGATAAATTTTAAAAAACCTCATAAATACTCTCCTTATTGTAAATATAGTAGCCATTTTTAAATCGAGCATGGAAATTACATAATCTGGGTTCACGAACACTAAGCGCTATGAATTTAGAAAACCAAAGTGTAATTTTTGTTGAATTCTTCTCTTCTGATGCCATGAGAGATATAAAAAGTTTTATAGAAGCAGGAAAGAGACATACTTCTCTTCCATTTGAGGATACTACAGCCAGAGTAAAAACTATTCCCAACTAATAGAAAGCAATTCGCATTAGCTACCAACTGAGAAAGGTTTAAATTAGTTTTAGAGAAATTAAAAATAATGTTAGAAAGGGAGCTAAAAAATTACTAAAAATTACTCTTCCTCTGATAGACTGCCAGCCAATCCAATTATTTATTCACATCCCCCAAATCTAGCAATTCTAAGTTTAGGTTGTTGTTTCTTTTAACATAACATAAACTGTAACCATGGTCTCAAAAGGATGCTGACAGAATCATGCTTTCTTTGGATCCTGAGAAAAGAAAGGCAGCACAGACAAAGTCCACGTAAGGGGTTGAGAAATACTCTCATTTTTGTTAAACTACAAAAAACTCTCATCTTCAGGAATTTATAAGCACTCAGTCTCAGACACATAGGTTAAAGAAGTAGGGTCATTTCAATTGCATTTATTAAGATCCATGTTAGATTATTATTTTTTTTTTGCAGAACACCTTCAGGATTTTAGCCAACTCTCCAGGATTCTGTCCAATTCAGGCACCTTCTGTCCTTTACCCACTTGAGCTCATTGTCTCTAACATAACAAGAGATTACAAATTTGAGATTTTCCTATGTATACTCTTTGGCTTGGCTTTGTTCCATTGATCTTCTCTATTTACAGTCCATTTTAAAAAGTCCTCACTCCTTAAATTCTCCAAATGCATTGCAATGACCCTCATGTTTTCCTTGTCACTTAATATATTGAAAGAGCTTTAAAAAATGGTTTTTTGAAGAAAAATAAAGAACATAAAGCAAACTGTTAATACTGAGCATTTATGAGTGTGGGGTTACAGAGAACTTTCTCTTTCCATATTATGTACTTTTGTGATATTTAAATTTTTTAAATAGCATATATAATTTCCTTAATCAGTAACCAAGTTTTAAGCAGTATTTTTACTATGTCCATGGGTATTGCCTTTTCATTTTGAATGTTCTCCCTTAAATTTAATTTGCCATCATTAGAAAATAGATCTTGTTAAAGCAAAAGTAAAAAAGTAAGCCTTCCAACTGTTTACCAGCCAGTTGCTCCAGCTGAGTGAATTACAAAGAACTACTAGAATCTTTTAAAAAGTCATCAATGGCCCTGGCTGGCGTAGCTCAGTGGATTGAGCGCGGGCTGCGAACCAGACATCGCAGGTTCGATTCCCAGTCAGGGCACATGCCTAGGTTGCAGGCCATGTCCCCCAGCAACCGCACATTGATGTTTCTCTCTCTCTCTCTATCTCTCTCCCTTCCCTCTCTAAAAATAAATAAATAAAATCTTTTAAAAAAAAAGTCATCAATGATTAAAAATATAACTAAGGTTTGGGATTCGGACACTTTCTTCCCAGGGGGAAAATGTGCAAAATCTTTGCAGTAAATCAGTGTAACCCCAAAGCCATTGGAGTTGGACTTACTGGTATTTGTTTGGTTTACAGTGCTTCTTGTAGAATACTAGTTACAGTGTCATTTCTGTACACCTTCTCTAAAAAGCCAAGTTCAGTATAATATATGTTCAAATTATTAGATAAGACTTTAAAAGATAAGCACCAAATTTAAATTCCACCAGGGCAACTGAGAGGTCCCTAATAACTCTCCTAGACTGTGAGAGAAAGTTCTATATCAAGTCTTTTCCCATTTACTTTTCCTTGCCTTCTGCCAAGAGCAAACAGAGGGGCTCAATATAGCAAGAATCACGAAAGAGAAGGAATAGGAGAAAAAATGCACTGTATTAAACAAAAACCCTCTTAAACATATTTCTAAAGCTGGCATTCTGATTTCAAAGATCTGAAATTCTATATTTATAGAGTCCTAACTCAATTTGTCACTAAATGCATCACAGCAGGTACCTGGACACCCACGGTAAAGTAAGCTGAAGGACTCCCACTTTCATTCACAAGTACAGGGGCCTTCTCTTAATCTGTGACATCTCTAACAAGGGAACATGGTCAAAAGAGTGTGGCAAAAAGCAAGGAGAGCAGCAGCTGTTCTGGAACTTTTCTTAGGCAGAGAAGAGACAGAAACTGAGAAAAGTCCCAAAATGAGATTTGTTAACAAACACTGTGGGGAAGAAAAGAGCTTTTTAAACAATACTCACTATCACCCTTTATGCTAGGCTTTTATTTCAACAAAATTCCAAACCTCAACAGTAATTTTCATATCTTATCATTAGTGTAAAAACAGGATTTTTCCTCTTAGACTGACTGGGCACTTCCAAATTGTATATAACCTCTAGCTTTAGATATTCACTGTTCTCAAAAGAGTTAAGCCTATAGAAAGTACACTCACTTTGCATAGCCTCCTTCTGCTATAAAATTTACAAAGAAGGGCGCTTAATTAGCAGCTATTCATTCCTGCTTGTATCACCAACTGCTCTCAACAGTTTCTCAACACCTGGATAATTAAAGCATGATGAAAAAATTGTCCCAAAGATTAGTAGTATATCATAGAAGATGTGGGTGATAATCCTTATGATAGCTTTACTTGGGAACTCAAAAAGTAATTCATGTTTGACTTGACTGTGATAAATTTTAGAACAAACTGGTGAACTAACCACATTAGTGGAACTTCCAGTAAATAGCAAACACATTACCTAGAGCAGTTTCTATTTTCCCATTCATGTTACTGAATACAATACATGCATCATAGTATTTAAGCTCCAAAATCATTCTAATATGGAGGTATCACAATATTCACAATTTACACAGTGATGTCATAGATGATTAGGTTTTAACTGGAAGTTGATCTAATACTAGAAAAGCTATCCATTTGCTAGATTCCTATTGTTAATAATATTGATAATTGAGACTTCTCGCCAAGATGAAAGTGTAGTAGGTAGATATACTTTGCCTCCTCGCACAACCAAAAGAAGGACAACTAAAAATTTAAAAACAAAAAACAAGCAGAACTGTCAGAAAATCAAACTGTATTGAAGTCTGACAGCCAAAGAGTTGAAGAAACATTCATTCAGACTGGTAAAAAAGGGCAGAGACAGCAGCTGAGGCAGAGAGAACTCATGGCAAGACAGGGGCTGGCAAACCAGGTGGTTCCACATCTGCATGCAGATGAACCAGGAGGAACAACTAGGGAACAAAACAGACTACACAACCCAGGATTCCGGTGTGGGGAGATAAAGCCTCGAAACTCTGAAAAAGCCTGTGGGAGTTGCAGCTGTGGGATAAACTCCCAGCCTCCTGAAAGAGTTTGCTGGAGACCCACAGGATCCTAGAACGTACACAAACCACCCACCCGGGAATCAGCACCAGAAGGACCCAATTTGATTGTGGGTAGCGGGGGGAGTGACTGAAAGCTGGCAGACAGCTGAGCAAGCAGTATTGTTTCCTCTTGAACCCCTCCCCACATACAGCACAACAGCCACATAGGTTGCCCCACCCTGGTGAATACCTAAGGCTCTGCCCCTTACTATGTAACAGGTGCAATAAGACAAAGAAATATGGCCCAAATGAAAGAACAGATCAAAATTCCAAAAATAGAACTAAGCGATGAAGAGACAGTCAACCTATCACATACAAAGTTCAAAACACCAATAATCAGGATGCTCACAGAGATGGTTGACTATGGTGCAAAACAGAGGAAAAAGTGAAGGCCATGCAAAGTGAAATAAAGAAAAACATGCAGGGAACCAACAGTGAAGGGAAGGAAACTGAAACTCAAATCAATGGTTTGGACCAGAAGGAAGAAATAAACATTCAATGAGAACAGAATAAAGAAACAAGAATTCAAAAATATGAGGAGAGGCTTAGGAACCTCCGGGACAACTTTAAACATTCCAACATCTGAATTGTAGGGATGCCAGAAGGAGAAGAGGAAGAGCAAGAAATTGAAAACTTATTTGAAAACATAATGAAGGAGAACTTCCCCAATCTGGCCAAGGAAATAGACTTCTAGGAAGTCCAGGAAGCTCAGAGTTCCAAAGAAGCTGGACCCAAGGAAGCACACACCAAGACACATCATAATTACATTACCCACAATTAAAATGAAGGAGAGAATCCTCAAAGCAGCAAGAGAAAAGGAGACAGTTACCTACAAAGGAGTTCCCTTAAGACTGTTAGCTGATTTCTCAAAAGAAACCTTGCAGGCAAGAAAGGGCTGGAAAGAAGTATTCCAAGTTATGAAAGGCAAGGACCTACATCCAAGATTACTCTCTCCAGCAAAGATATCATTTAGAATGGAAGGGCAGATAAAGTACTTCCCAGATAAGGTCAAATTAAAGGAGTTCAGCAACACTAAGCCCTTACTTACTATATGAAATGTTAAAGGGACTTATCTAAGAAAAAAAATGACCAAAAATATGAACAGTAAAATGACAACAAATTCACAATTGTCAACAACTGAACCTGAAAAACAAAAACAAACTAAGCAAACAACTAGACCAGGAACAGAATCACAGAAAGGGAGATCACATGCAGGGTTATCAGTGGGGAGGGGAAGGAGGGAGTGGGGGAAAAGATATAGAGTATAAGAAGCATAAATGGTAGGTACAGAATAGACAGGGGAAGGTTAAAAATAGAATAGGAAAGGTAGAAGGCAAAGAACTTATGTGTACAACCCATGGACATGAACTAAGGGGGAGGAATGCTGGTGGGAGGAGGGGTACAGGGCAGAGGGGAATAAAGGGGAGAAAACATGGGACAACTGTAATAGCATAACCAATAAAATATACTTTTAAAAATTATATTGATAATTATTTGGACTTTCTAAAACACATTAAAATATAATTTTTTCAAAGTATTTGAAAATAATTCACCAAGTTATTTTTATATCTCAAAAAATGTGGAAAAAATAATCAGGCAAAGAAATTAAAATTGTATATAATAACTAGGGCTAGAATTCAAGTGGTACCTGTGTTCCCCAAGTCCATTCTAGTGACAAGAACACAAAATACTCACACAGAGAGGGGACTGGCCCTGTGTGAAAGAGGTGAAGAAATTAAGAACTACAGATTGGTAGTTACAAAACAGTCCCAGGGACATAAAGTACAGCACAGGGAATATAATCAGCAATACTGTGATAACAATGTATTATGGTACAAGTTGCGCACTGGAAATATTGAGGGGAACACTATGTAAAGTATGATTGTCTAACTACTAAGCTGTACATCTGGAACCAATACAAAATCAAATTGAAAGGAAAAGACAGAACACAAGAGACTCAAAATATAGTGGTGCTCTACAAAGATGTTGATGAAAATATGACTGCAGGTCAAATTATATTTTTAAAAACACCCCCACTAAATATATAGTAAAAATATGATGTAGTTAGCTTATGATATGGATGTCAGTCATAGCCTGTCATTGTCATTTTTTTCTGTAAGGTTTTCTAAAAAATAATGACAGGTAAGGAGTGGGGGACGGGGCAGGGGAGAGCAATAGGGAAAAAGGCAGGACAACTGTAACTGAGCAACAATAAAAAATAGGTGAAAATATAGGTGAAATATAGGTGAAAATAACCTACATGTCATACCACCTCAAGCCTCAGCCTACTCTTATGACCAGTTCCCAGAGAACAGTCTCCCTCATTCTTAGCATAAACTTTGAGTTCCTCCATTGTCTTAAGCCATCTATGGTGCCAGTCTGCTTTTATCCTTCCCATTCCTGTTTTCTTGGCATACTAGTGTTTTGGTAAGTGTGTGCCATAAACTTTGCGAGTGCACTACCATTAAATCCTGCCAAAGCCTGCCAAATAGGACTCACAGATCATTTACTTTTTAAAAAGGAGACTGACAGTGACCAGAGGGGAGGGGAGGGGGATAAGGGTGGAAAGAAGGGGAAGGGACTAGTTGAAGAACATGTATGAGTGACCCATAGACATGGACAACAGGGTGGGAACTGACTGTGGGAGCAGGGGGTGGGCTGGGTGGAGGAAGGCAGAGGGGGGAAAATTGGGACAAGTGTAATAGAATAACAAAAAAAATGTCTCTTTAAAGGAAAACTGTTATAAAACCTATGTTCAACTACTTAGCTCCTTTGGTATATTTTAAGTAATTCAACTTATAAAAATGTGATTGATGAAAATTTCAGGTATATTGCACTTGCATGAAGCATTCTAAATTAAGACAATTATAGCCCTTATAACCGCATAAACCTGTTCTGTCAACCACGATCTACATTCAATACCATCCCGTACCAGTTTCAGATGTACAACAAAAATGGAAGCATAGTTCTTTACAGAGTTTGATCAATCTTTGAGCTCTAAAGTCTTTTACATAAACAAGTTATTTGCATAAATAGTTTCTTAGAGATATATATGCTTATAAGTACTATAATCTAAATGACTATCTTTGTATTTATTTCATTAATGGCAAATACAAATTCCACAATAGTTAAACTAATCATGGAGGTATCCAAGCAACCAGAAATAACCCTGTACTAAAAAAGAGAAAATATTTGATGATTCATTTGATGTATTCTACTCTGTGATCCCCTGATATTCATAGTGCCTTATATAGCATCTCTAGAAGAATATATTTTCACATAAAATTATAGAAATAGAAATAAATGAATATCTACTATGTGTCAGAATCGGTGCTGTGCCCTCAGAATCGGTGCTGTGCCCAGGTATTCAGTAAAAGACAGAGTTTGTGTATATAGCTGATACATTTTTGTACTATTCCCTTGATATTTCCATAGTCAACACAACAGTACAAATTTTAGCACAGTACTGAGCATACAGTACATGCTAAATATATACTTACTTGACTTATAGTAAAATACCAAAATTCATTTATAAATAATAATTTTAGTTGATTCCACTCTTGCCCACCCCTCCCACCCTTATATTGTGGGATTAGCAGACAGTAATATGTTCCAAAGCAAAAAAAAAAAAGAAGTCTATATTCTTGATGAAGATACAAAGGAAGAAGGAAAGAGAACATGCTCTTATGTTATATTATGAGTATAATATATTTTTCTGTCACTGGCAACATGTAATAAAAATAAACAATACATGTTAAAGGAGTAAAATAAATTTAGCATGCTGGCTTTTGAACTCAGAGAATGTTTACATTGCCAATGGACCATATAGTAAGAATTAACTAAACTTTATGATATTATTGAAATTACATTATTTTTGGTTACATTACCTGAGCCAGAAGCAACTTTCTTCATATTTATGCACCATGTGGGATTCTACTCCAAAGTTGTAACAGAGAACAAGAAGATAGTTGACCTGCAATAAAAAAAAATATGTCAGATTTATGATTCCCTTAACATTAAAATATCTATAGAGCCCTGACTAATGTGGCTTAGTGGGTTGGATGTTGTCCTGCAAACTGAAAGAAGCTGGTTCAATTCCTGGTCAGGGTACATGCTGGGGTTGCAGGCCAGGTCCCCGGTTGGGGGCGCATTCAAGAGGCAACCAATCAATGTTTCTCTCATACATTAATGTTTCTTGCCCTCTCTTTCTCCTTCCCTTCCTTGCACTCTAAAAATAAATTAAATAAAATCTTTAAAAAATATATCTATAGAGATCATACTGGGCTTCTGGTAAAGGCGGCGGCAAAGGTAAATGCAGTGCTCATATCCTTCTACAACCATATCAAAATTACAATTTAACTGCAGAACAACCATCATTCAGAATCACTTGAAATCTAGCTGAACAGAAGTCCTATAACTAACGATGTACGAAAGAAGCCACACTGAAACTGGTGGGTGGGGCAGAGTCATGAGCAGGCTAGTCCCACAGCCATGTATGGCAGTTAAAAATTGGGAGGAATATCTTGGCTTCTGAGATCTTCCTAGAGGAAGGAGACATCCCAGCCCTACTCCAGGCCCCCGTGACCAGGGTTCCAGTGCCAGGAAGAGAACTCCCCATATCCTCTGGCTGTGAAAACCAGTGGGGATTTCTTTGCTTATTCCTCCCCCCACAGAGCCAGCAGGCAGGCACACTACCTGCATCTCCATCAAGCTGGCTCACACTGTTCACACAACCCTGGTGATTCCCTGACACCTTGCCCCACTCAACTTCCAGGCTCTCCCAAGCCATTTCCAGTGACTGTGCCATACAAACAGCCTGTATTGGCTCATGCTGCAGACTTTCTGAACATCTCTCAAAGGTTCAAAACCCCAACCAACAGCATCTGGCCTCAGTGTTACCCATACCTCTTGCTAAGCAGCCCCAAGCCCAGCACTAGTGGCAGCCAGACTTGGTTCACAGCTTGGCTTCCCCGGGCACCTCCAAGTCCAGCACAAGAGGCAGCCTTCTACATATCACTCTTTAGGTCATGCCAGGTTGCTCTAGGCAGGGCACAGGTGGTGGCTGATCTTCGCCTGTACCACCTGGGAGATGCCAGAGTCAGCACACCTGGTAGACAGCTTCAGACCATGCCAGAGAACCACCAAACCACCTCCACAAGCAACACACTCAAGGGACAAACTCAGTGGGCATCAGAGTCTCACTGAAGGATTCTGTTCCCAGGGGTCAGCACCTACACAGCAGCTACAGTCAGGGCAAGTCCTTGCAACTGATTGATCAGGATGGTGGGGCAAATCTCTCTTATTGACATGCCAATGGCAATCAAGGCTGAACTACAAGAAGAGTATGCACATAGCCCACATGGAGGAATGCACCTGGAATGCCCAGTATGGGTGACTAAGGAGGCTGTGCCACTGGACCCTACAGGACACCTACTATACATATGGCCACTCAACCAAGACTGGGAGAAATAACAGCTCTACCAAATACATAAAAATAAGCACATGGAGACAACTAACAGGAGGAGACAAAGAAACACATCCTGAATAAAAGAACAGAACAAACTCAAGAAAAAGAACTAAATAAAATGGAGACAAGCAATCTACCCAATGCGGAGTTCAAAACACTGGCTATAAGGATGCTCAGTGAACTTAAGCGAAGAGTAGAGGAACTTAGGATTGTAACAAAGGGACAGGAAACATAAAAATGGAGATAGAAAACATAAAAAAAGCCAGAAATAAAGAATACAATAACTGAGATGAAGAATACATTATAGGGGATCAACAGCAGAGTAGATGAAGCAGAGGATCAAATCAGCAATTTGGAAAGTAAGGAAGCAGAAAACATCCCAGCACAACAGCAAAAAGAAAGAAGAATCTAAAAAATGAAGATAGTTTAAGGGGCCTCTGGGAAAGCTTCAAGAATACCAACATTTGTATCATGGGGGTGCCAAAAGGCAAAGAGACAGAGTAAGAAACTAAAAACTTATTTGAAAAAAATAATAATGAAAATTTTCCCTAACCTGGTGAACGATATAAATATACAAATCCAGGAAGCACAGAGAGCCCCAAACAAGATGGACCCAAAGAGGCCGACACCAAGACATGTCATAATTAAAATGCTGCAGATTAAAAGACAAAGAGAGAAACTTAAAAGCAGCAAGAGAAACACAGTTAGTTACCTACCAGGGAGTTCCCATAAGATTGTCAGCTGATTTCTCAACAGAAACTTTGCAGACTAGAAAGGATTGGCAAGAAGTGTTCCAAGTGGTGAAAAGCAGGGACCTACAGCCAAAATTGCTCTAGCCAGCAAAGCTATCATTTAGAACAGAAGGATAAAGAACTTCCCAGGCAAGAAAAAGCTAAAGAAATTTATCACCACCAAACCAGTATTACAATAAATGTGAAAAGATCACTTTTAAGAACAAGGAAAAAAGAATAAAAATATGAATAATAAGCCCCAGCCAGGTGGTTCAGTTTGTTGAAGCATCATCCCGCACACCAAAAGGTTGTGGGTTTGATCCCAGGTCAGGATGCATACAGGAGGCAACCAATTGGTGTTTCTCTCTCACATCAGTGTTTTTTTCTCTCTCGCCTTCCTTTCCTTTCTCTCTGCCTCCCCCCTCTCTCTCACCATTCCTCTCTTTCTAAAATCAATAAACATATCCTCAGGTGAGGATTTAAAAATATATGAATAATAAAATGGCAACAAATACATATCAGTTGAGAATTACTTGAAAGTCAAGTGGAATAAATGCTTCAATCAAAAGACAAACAGTAGCTGAATGGATAAGAAAACAAGACCCTTACATACTCGGTCTATAGGAGACTCACTTCAGATCAAAAGACAAAGACTGAAAGTGAAGGTATAGGAAAAGATATTCATGAAAATGAAAAAAAAAAACAACCTGGGGTAGCAATAATATTTATACCAGACAAAATAGACTTTAAAATAAAAGCTGTAACAAGAGACAATGAAGGACCCAGCAATTCCACTTCTGGGCATTTAATCTGAAGAAACCCAAAACACTATATTGAAAACACATTATGCATCCATATGTTCATTGCAGCACTATTTACAATAGCCAAGATATGGAAGCAGCCCAAGTGTCCATCAATAGATGAATGGATAAAGAAGTCGTATATGACTCAGTCATAAAAAAAGAACGAAATCTTGCCATCTGCAACAACATGGATGGACCTAGAGGGTATTTTGCTGAGTGAAGTAAGTCAAAGAGAGGAAGATAAATGCCATATAATTTCGCTTATATGTGGAATCAAAAAAGAAAATAAACAAACAAGCAGACCATAAACTGACTCATAAATACAGAGAATACTTTGACAGTTGCCAGATCGGAGGAGGCTTAGGGAGATGGAAGAAATAGGTGAAAAGATTGAGAAATACAGATTGGTAGTTACAGAATAGTCATGGGGATATAAAGTACAGCATAGGGAATATAGTCAGTAATATTGTAATAACTGTATGGTGTCAGATGGGTACTAGATTTATCAGGGTGATCGCTTCATAAGTTATATAAATGTCTAATCATTGAGTTGTACTCCTGAAACTAATATAATATTGTGTACCAACTGTAATGGAAAAATAAAAAATATTAATTAAAAAAGATGAGATCATATGGGGTTAGGGTGGCCCCAAGTCCCATGACTGGTGTCCTTATTAATAAAGCCATGTGACATGACATCTACAAAGCATCCAATAAAGAAAAGAGAAGCCAAAATGAAATCACATGGAGACACTCAGACACACAGGGGAGACTGCCTTGTGAAGACAGAGGCAGAGACTGGAGTGATGCATCTGCAAACCAAGGAATACCAAAGATTGCCCAGATGCTGGAAGAGGTAAAGAATAATTCTTTCCTAAAGCCATTAGAGGGTGCATGGCCCTGCGAACACCTTGACTTCAGTCTGCAAGCCTCCAGAACTGGGAGAGAATAAATTTCTACTTTTTGAAGCAAAAAGAAATCCAGTATGGCTACATAATTAGTGTGTCCAATTACAACGGCAGTTCTGTCTTTAAGACATACTTCAAGTGTTCGGTATATCACAATAACCCATTCTTCCTTACTAAGCTGTCTCAATCTATTTAAAGAAGAGCTACAAAATATTCAGGATGGGACATTAGTTATGTATGAAAAAGTAATATGATATATTACTAATAAACTGAAAGGTCCTTTAATAACAAGAACTAAAAATTCTAATCATTTCCCAGCAAAAAGACAGGCTAAAATGGTTCTTAGTTGTCAGATTCAGAAAAAGGATTTAGATTACAGAGTATATCCAAAAAAGTTCACCTTGAGAGAAAAAATTATTTTTTCCCAAAATTAAGACAACTTCCAAAAATTCTAAAGTTCTGAAATGTGATCAAAGCACTTTTTTAATCATAAGACTTATTTAGAAAGAATTAGTTTAATGGACCCTCTTTAACAACAAACATTTTCTTTACATAAATTACCATTGAGATAAAACTAGGAATAAGCATGTGAATGATGCCACAGGGAAATACTCTTTTATGAATTAATCAGTATCTTAGTCTCTGCCTCAACGCCATATCTTCCAGAGTTTTCATCTGTCAAAATACTGGCAAATGGCATACAAGAAAAAAATTTTAATTCTAATAATTTATCCAAGTATCCCCTTCAGGAACCACCTATCCAGAATCTGATTACACCCATACAAAGGAGTCCTTTATAAGTTTTACCCCAGTTAGACTATAGAAGCAGATCACCATTTAGGATTCTGAATTCTGAGGCCAGTTATTCATAACTAATATGTAAAGACCTGTCTTGCTTCAAAAAAAAAAAAGGTTCTCCTTTGAATTACAGTACATTCAGAAGTCCAGTATGCATGACTGAGCATATGGGACCTATTGTGTATTTAAATCCAAAATAAAGGATAGTCTTGGTGGTGATGTCTGCCAAAAACCCAGAAGTACTTACTTAAACGCATTCTTGGCATTTCAGTGGAAAAAGCTGAACTCACTGTATGCCCCAGAACCCATAGGTTCACACAGGGACACACCAATTATGTAGTTATACTGGAATTATGCAGCCAACACCCACTTGCTGCAGAGAGTCCTGCAACTAATTGTACAGAACGAAATGGAAAATAAAGCTTTTGATGAACATTTAAGTGTACTGAATTTTTATTCCATTTCCTCAGTATTTGTCTCTGCCTTCACAATCCCTACAAGTGTACTTACATTAAATGCTACCTCCTAGGGTAGAAAACGATACACAATAATAAACTTATGAGAACCTACAAAACCCTACAACACGCTTCAAGAGACCCACGGCATATTTTTAATGTAATGACAAAAATAATCTTTTGACTACCAATATTCCCCATTCATGCATTCATGTATACATTCAATAATAAATATTTATTAAGCACTTCCTAACTATTAGGCATCAGAGATAGACCAGTAAACAAAACAAAAATCTGTCCTCATGAAACATTTCTAATGAGGTATGTGAAGTACTAAGATTCATAAAAATATCTCTTTCAAAAATATGTTCCTAGTCTTCTATAGAGTGCTAACATCTCATTTTGCAAGCAATATACAATGGAAATAAAAATACAAAGGTAGATCTCTAAGTCTATTTTATATTGGTTTTTACTAATGCATTATGGGATCCCCAGGACCCATGGGATCTCTAGAACCTCCCGCTACTGCTACATCTCCAGGCCCAGAAATTTCAGCTCCAACTAAACACCTACTTTACAATGCCAAAATGAGATTATATAGAAGATTGATCACTAACTTTCCACTGTGTTACAAGGCTTTTTATTTTTAATTAACTAGGTAACTTCATTTTCGGCAAATTATTTTGTAAATTGGGTTTTTAAAATTCAGTAAAAACCAACCTGCTATTATTTTTCTAGTTCCAAACTCTAAACTATTTTTGTGTGCTTTTGCTGTCTTTTAAACATTTATAAGTTCAATTACAGTAGTGTAGTAATAATTGAATGATAATTGCCTGGCCTTCTTTCTTAATGGCTTTAAGACATTTACCTTTTAATCCCTCCATTATTCAGCTTTCTCTAATTCTCAGATTATCTCAGTAATAATCTGAGAATATTTTTCCTGATACTCTAAAATACAATTTCCAAAACACTTTATTTGCCTGTGAACAATAAGCATTACCTCTGCCTTCAAGTTAACACATTACAGTAATTCCTAATCTAGTCTTGGGACACAGGAAGATGTCTCAGGGGGAAAAAAAGAGCTGGTTTACTTAACTAATTAATTCCTTTTAAAACACTGTGCTGGGCCCTAGCCGGGTAGCTCAGTTGGTTAGAGTGCCATCCCATAAGACAAGGTTGCAGATCTGATCGCTGTTCAGGGCACATACAAGAAGCAACCAATGAACGCATAGATAGGTGGAACAACGAAATCCATGTCTCCCTCTCTCTTATAAAACTTCACTATGTTAGCTCTTCCCCAACCTTTACCTGATCATTTCCTTTCATTATAAGATTTTCTGTTCTAGATTTTCAGGTCCCTTGTCTAAACCTTAAACACATAAAAAACACACACACACACCCTAAATACTTTCACTGACCTTTAGAACTGAAATGACTTTGCTAAGAGTTTAATCCTATCAACCAAATAAAATAACTATTAGCTCTGTGAACTTAAAGGTCTTTTGCTAGTAGCCCCATCTTGATGAAGGCATAATTACTCTTCTGTTATATATGCTATGTTCTCTAATTCATCTCTTTCTTCTCTCTGTACATTTCTTTTCCCTTTCATAAGCACTAACACTGCACAAGATATCAAGTTTTCTTTCCCTATACACCATCCAAGAATCTCCTGTCATATCTTCCAATACACAATTCAGTATCTATTAACTCTACAAAGCATATGAAAGAAAGTTATCTGTCTTCTAGTAATTTATAATGTGAAATAGATAGCAACACAGCTAAAAAGAGACAGTAGAAACATGCAAGTGCAAACCATCTAAGAAATTGTACAGATTAAATTATTAGAATTAGTAAGAGAATTAGAGAAGTCACTGGATATTAAATAAGCATTTACAAAAACTGCATCCTTATATACCAATGACAAAAAAATTCAAAAATATAATCTTTAAGCCCTGGACGGGTGGCTCAGTTAGTTGGAGCATTGTCCTATGCACCAAAATGTTTGCGAGTTTGATCCCCAGTCAGAACATATACCTAGGCTGTGAGTTTGGTCCCCAGTTGGGGCACATGTGGGAGGCAACCGAGTGATATTTCTTTCTCTCTCTCTTTCTCCTTTCCTCTCTCTCTAAAATCAATTAAAAAAATATCCTTAAGTATAGATTTTTTGAAAAGTTAAAAAATATATAATCTTTAATATATCACTTATGCTAATAATTGAATGTGAAAATTACAAAACTATATTGAAATACTTTAAAGATTATATAAATTAAGATATATCAAACTCGGCCCTGGCTGGCATAGCTCAGTGGATTGAGCGCAGGCTGCGAACCAAAGCATCGCAGGATCGATTCCCAGTCAGGGCACATGCCTGGGTTGCAGGCCATGGCCCCCAGCAACCGCACATTGATGTTTCTCCCTCCCTCTCCCTCCCTTCCCTCTATAAAAAAAATAAATTAAATATTAAAAAAAAATAAAAAATAAAAAGATATCTCAAACTCATGGATAGGAAGGACTCAATATTATAAAGATAATGAACCTCTCCAAATTAATCAATAAATCCAATGGCAATTCAACAATATCCTAATAGTTTTTCACCATACTTGACAAGCTAACTTAAAAACTTAATATGAAAGAATAAAAGGCCAAGAACAGCTAAGACAATACTTAAGAAGAACAAAGTAGAAGGACTTGTCGGTGAAGTTTGTTGGATGCTAATCTAATGTTGTCTGAATCTGGTCACTTGGCGTGTTGGTTTTGGGCCCCTTGGGATGGACTCCAGCACAGACCCATGTCAGACACTGCCTGGCCACTGGCAACTGCTTGAAGCTACAAGCAACCCACATTTGTGGCTGCTTCCACTGGGCCTGGCTGCACGTGGAAAGGTCCAAGGTGAACTTCAAAGCTGACTTTTACCAGGACCGCCCCTGGGGGTGGGCCAGCAAATGTCCCAAGGGACCCCAGCATTTGCCTTCATCTGCCACTTCTGTGATTTTCTGGCCCAAATCTATAACATGGCCTAATCACAAGGAAACTCTAAACACCCAAACTAAGGGTGGCGAAATTGAAGAAATATTTTTTAAGGGTACAAATGTGAAACTGGTAGATAAATAAGTTACGGATATCTAATGCACAACACAGTCAACAGTCCTGTATTATAAATTTCAAAATTGCTGAGAGACCAGAGATTAACTGTTCTCAATACACACCAGAAAATGACCTGTGACCTGGTACAGGTGTTAGTTAGCTAATGCCACTGTAGTGATCATATTGCAGTATATAACTGTATCATACACATCATACACCTCAACCTTACACAATGTTATATGGCCGATTATATCTCAATAAAAAAAATTTTAATTAAAAACAAAATTAAGTCATGCTCTATAAAATGTCTGGTCTCTAATCTTCTAAACTGCCAAGGTTGTGAAAGTGAATCCAGGAGTGAGGAAGTGTTCCAGATAAAAAGAAACTAGGGACCAGGTACAATCCCAGATTGAAGTCATTCTGTATAAAGGGCAGTACTGGGAAACTGGGATGGGTTCTCTGGGCAAAGGGTATATAGCAGGAACATTTTTGTAAATATGAAACTGCTTTGAATTTTTTTACAGCTGGGAAGAATACCTAGCATCTAATTAGCAATATATAAATATTTACTGAATTAAGTTCTACACGATAACATGGAATTAGGGGTAAAATAAGACCAATCTCACAAGCAAGTACAATTTATGGAGCCCTGGGAATATTCTCCTTAACATCCAAATATATCTTTGTTACCAATTCCCTCTGTGATAGTAAACGTGAAGTAGGCATAGGCACTGAAATAGGGGAGAAAAGAATAGAAACGGCAGATAAAGTGGAAAAATAAAAACTTAACTAACTCTGGAAATTTGATGAGATACAGTCTGGGAAGCAGGCTTTATTTATCCTATCAAATATCTCACACCTCCAAATCCCAGTATAGTAAAATACTATAGTAGTGACACTAACAACTGCTTGTTAAACTTGCCAGCAGAGAAATAAACGTATTTTTTCTTTCTTTTATCACATAGCACAAAATATGGAGGAAATACTATCAAAATGGTTTGATAATAACAGGGAAAGCAAAGAAACTTCAAGAAATAACCCATATTTATTTTTAAACACCTTTTCTAGTATAAGAAGGACCCCCAAAAAACCAGAATTATCTTCTGGAGCACAGGCCCCTCGTAGTACAGACTTCCCCGCTAGGTGAGTGTTCTAGGGACCCATTTGTATCACTGCACCAGCTGGTGTTATTGTGAGAGACTTCTGTGAAATTTTTTTTGAAGACTCAACACTTTTGCCCGTTCCATGATGGGTGATTTACGAGCGCACCTGCCCACACTGCTGAGTGTTCAGCAGTTTTTGACCAAAAACAACATGATCCCTGTGCCCCACCCTCCTTATTCACCCAATCTTGCCCAAGGAACTTTTTTTGCCTCCCCAGATGAAAAAAGTCCTCAAAGGAAAACGTTTTGCCAATGTGGAAGAGGTGCAATAAAAACCAGCAGAAACACTAAAAGTCATCAAAATTGATGAGTTCAAAAACTGTTTTGAGCAGAGAAAAAAAAAGTCTTAATAGGTATACTGCATCAAATAGAGGGCACTCTGAAGGTGCCTGAAGTTTAAACATGTAAGAATAAATATACAAATTTTTATAAATAAATTCTGGTTTTGGGGGGATCCTCTCTTGTGCAACAAGTGAAGCAAAATATTTCAAAGATTAGCTAAGTAGAACTGATTTCAATATAATCTCTAAAGGGTTGCATAAAATAGCAATAATTCTTCCTAAAACTTTACATATTTTCAAACTCTTCAAGATTAAATGCAGAAATTTCACTCACCATTTTAGGGACCCTCACCAACATATCTTTGCAGCGCAGTATACATGCCGATGCTCTTCGAAAATCCCCTTGAATAACTGCCTGGGAAAATGAAAAATGTCAATAATTAGTTCAAAAGAAATAACAAGCTATTTGTCTACAAGTCAATGTTAATATATTTTAACTGTTATTTAAAAGTCTTAATTTGTTTTCTAATTCTTTAGTCTAGCTAAACATAATAACTAGCTCAAAATACAGAGAAATAAGAGGCAAGAGTCTTGGGTATCACAAAATTGACACTAACTGGAAGTCATTTACCTTTTGTGGAAATGTCAAAATTGGTGTACAACTCTTATGTTATTATGATATAATGCCACATCTAACAGGTACTTCCTGGGATTAAATAGATCTTATATTAGAGGAATTTTTAATGTTAAATAGCAGTCTTTTGTCCTAAAACAGGCTCACAATAACCTCACAGTCTAAATTGCTCTGAATGTCTGCTATTACCATAAAGGCAGTTTAGTACAACCTAATCTTGGAGCTAGAAGAGTTACTCTGATATTTATTATGCATAGCCTTGAACCTTATGCTCTCATGGCTTCAATTTCCTCATCTATAAAATGAGGACACCATACTAGCTTATCTCTAAATTCTTTCAACATTTTTGTAATTTTCAGTGCACTAGTCTTGCACCATTTCTGTGAAATTTATTTGTAAATATAATTTCTAAGTAAAATTATCCCTATTTTCAAATGACATGATCTTGTATATAAAATATCCAAAGAAGTCCACAAAACTCGAATAAACCAGTTCAACCAGGTTACAGGGTACGATATACAAAAATCTATTGTATGTCTCTCCATTAGCAATGAGTAAACCAAAAGTGATATTAAGAACTTAATTCCACTTAAATTAGCATCAAAAGCCAAAATAATTGGGAATAAACTTAACAGAAGAACTTCCAGGGCTTGTACACCAACAAAAAACTGTTGGGAGAGATTAAAGAAGACCTAAATAAATGGAAACACATCCCATCTTCACAGATCAGAAGACTTAATACTCTTAAGATGGCAATACCCCCTAAGTTGAACTACAGATTCAATACAACTGCCATCAAAATTCTAGCTGGCTTTCTTTGCAGAAGTTGATTTGCTGATCTTAAATTCATGTGGAAATTGAAGGGACGCAGAACAGGCAAAAACCATTTTGAAAAGAACAAGGATGCAGGGCTCATACTTTCCTATTTTGAAACTCACTACAAAGCTAGAGTAATCAAACCTGTGGTACTGACACGTATATCAATAGAACAGAATAGAGAGCCCAGAAATAAACGCACACCTTCATAGTCAATCTTTGACAGAGGAAGCAAGTACATACAATGAGCTAAAGATATTTTATTCAATAAATAGTGCTAGGAAAATTGGACAGATAAGTGCAGAAAAATGAAACTAGATCACCTTCTTGTACCGTACACAAGAATAACTTCAAAATGGATTAAAGACTTAAATATTAGACCCAAAACCATAAAAATCCTAGAAGAAAACATAGGCAGTAAAATCTCAGACATTGCTTGTAGCAATATTTTTCTGATATATCTCCCCAGGCAAAGGAACAAAAGGATAAATAAACAAATGGGACTACGTCAAACTAAAAAGGTCTTGCACAGCAAAGGAGACCAACAAAATAAAAAGACAACCCACTGAATGGGAGAATATATTCACCAATACATCTGAAAAGGTTAATATCCAAAATTCATGAAGAACTCACAAAACTCAATACCAAAAATAACCTAATTTTAAAATGGGCAGAGGACCTGATTAGACACTTCTCCAAAGAGGACATACAGATGGCCAGTAGAGACATGAAAAAATGCTCAATGTCATTATGTGGAATTCACAATATGAAATTTTATGTCCACACAAAAAATCCTGTATACAAATGTTCATGCCAACTCTATTTGCAATAGGCAAAAACTTCAAACAACCCAAATTCTTTCAACAGTGAATGGCTAACAAACTGTGGTAAATTTATGCCACTATAGAATATTACTTACAAATACAGAACAAACTATTGATACGCAAAACTTCGGTGACTGTCAAAGGAATTATCCCACATTAAAAAGGCCAACACCAAAAGGTTACATACATTACATTTATATAACATTCCCAAGCAACAAAATTTATAGAGGTGGAGAATAGATTATTGGTTTCCTGGTATCGGGGTTGGGGGAATGCGTATAACTGCAAAGGGAAAGCACAAGGGATCTTTTTGACGAGGGAACAGTTCTGTGTCTTGACTGTGGTGGTTACATGAATCTATTCAGGTGATGAAACTGCATAGAACTCTAGAAACACACACAAGGTCATGTAAAACTGGTGAAATATGAATAAGGTTCATGGACTGCACCAATGTCAATTTACTAGTTTGGCAATGCACTATATTTATACAAGATGTTACCAATGAGGAAAACTGGGCAACAGGTACTCCAGACTTCTCTTTACTATTTCTGCAACTTCCTGTGAATCTCTAATTTTTTCAAAATAAAAAATAGTTAAAAAATAACATTAGTTAATATCACCATTGCTTTTAACATAAAAGTTTAAGCATCTGGACCTGGCTTGTATAGCTCAGTGGATTGAGTATGGGCTGCAAACCAAAGGGTCGCCAGTTCGATTCCTAGTCAGGGCACATGTCTGGGTTGCAGGCCAGGTTCCCCAGCTGGGGCTGTGCAAGAGGCAACTACACATTGATTTTTTTCTCTCCCTCTTTCTCCCTCCCTTCCCCTCTCTCTAAAAATAAATAAATAAAATCTTTAAAAAAAAGTATCTGGAGGCTGTCAAGTTCATGGTGGAGGTACAAGTTTTCCAAAATTCCAATTGTTACTTAACAATTAAATTTTATTGCTGACAAGAAATACTGTCAGTGCTTTCCTTGATGTCACATTCCCACTTTATTCATTTTTGTGAAAATGTCTGCTAGATACCCAAGTCTGAATGAACAAATTTACCTGTCATTCTTTCCAGTAAAAATGGTATTCTGTGAAAACAGAAGTAGTTAATTCAGCTCACAAGTCAAACAATCACATAAGGGAAGACAACCATCAGACTTCGCTATGCCGAAGTGCTCTCTTCCCTTTTCTTTATGTAGAATATTAAAACGATATGTACTGAAATTTCAAGATTTAATAAAATCAATTATTTTTACTAAATCACAAAGGATATTTTTAAGTTAAAACTGGTGTTCTTTTTACTGTAAGTGTGTAGCAGTGAAGAACACAATGACTACTAGGAGTGTGCCACTGTCTTTGTTCATGTTAAAAAGGCCAGAAATTTTACCTACCATTGCTTTTGCACCCCCAGCACAAATGCCAACATAGCAAAAAAAAGGGGCAAATAATGTTTTAAAATTATTAGGAAAAATAGTTTTGACCTCACAGCGACAACATGAATGGACCAGGAGAATACTAATTTCTTCAATTGCTTCACCATCCACTGAGCCTTTAAACTCCCTACAGTCTGTCTTCCAATTTTATCTTGCTACTAAAACTGCTTTGTGTGGCCACTATCATCTTCATAAACGTCAGTTCCAATAGCCCTTTCTTCCACCTCATTTTCCTTTATTTCTCTGAAACACTGGCCACTGTCGATCATCCCATTTTCCTTGAAATGTTTTTCTCTTCTCACTGTTCTAGTCCTCCTTCGTCTCTCATATGTCATCTTGTCCTTTTTGTTTGCTCTACTTTTTACTATACCCTCCCCAACGTGTAACTGCAGAATGAATCAGCTTTCTTATTATCCTCCCTTTCCTGCCTCCAAGGACAGAGTGATTCAGACCTTCTCACAGAGTGTAAATGCTTGCTCGCATCCGTTACAGTTTCTTCTACATCTGCTCCCTTCCTTCCCATTGTTATTGCTACTACTGTAATCCAGGGTTTCACTACTTCACGCTTAATACCATGCCTCCAATCTATTCACTTTTTCCACCCATCCTAAGCACAATGGCTAGATTCCTCTTCAATTCATGCCACCTTACCTCTTCCCTAAAACCTTCAATCACCCCAGGGCCTTTAGGAAAACAGAAAAAGCACTTTTTTTCCAAGAGGTATATTGGGGCTTCTCAACTTGGCCCAACTTATTTCTCCAAGCTTAGTCTTTATACAAATACCTTCCTTCAAAAGGAAAAAACTGGTCATTCAACATGCCTTAAGTAAGACATGCACATTTCTGCCTATGAACTTTGCTCCTGCTCAAGCCTTTGCTCTGCCTGGAATACCCTATGCCCCTTCTCTACTCTTCTAAATCTGTCCCTTCCTCCAAAGTCCAAATCATGTCCTACATCATTTTTTATGTGTCTTCCCCTACCAACCCAGTCCACAATAATCTCCTTCCCTTTTCTACATTCTTATAGCACTTGTCTAAACCAGTACTTCTCTATATTTCATATCTTGTATGAAATATTATGCTATCACTCTTTTTTTTGGGGGGGGACTAGAATGTCAGAGAGACATAATAGGAGAGCAGATTCTGCCCCAGCTGGTGTGGCTCAGTGGATTGAACGTGGGCCTGCGAACCAAAGAGCCACCACTTCGATTCCCAGTCAGGGCACATGCCTGGTTGCAGGCCAGGTTCCCCAGCTGAGGCTGTGCAAGAGGCAACCACACATTGATGTTCCTCTCCCTCGCTTTCTCCCTCCCTTCCCCTCTCCATAAAAATAAATAAAATCTTTTTCAAAAATTAAAAAAATAAAAATATTAAAGGAATTAAACAAAACCTAAATAAATTGGAAGCCACCCTATATTCATAAATCAAAATACTTAACATTTTTATGACAGCAAAACTCTTCAAACTGACCAATAGATTCAGCACTATTCCTATCAAAATCCCAGCTGGCTTCTTTGCATAAATCAACAAGCTTATCCTAAAATTCATTTGGAAATGTAAGTGACCCAAAATAATCAAAATAACCATGAAAGCCCTGGCTGATGTGGTTCAGTGGATTGAGCGCCAGCCTGCAAACTGAAAGGTCGCCAGTTTGATTCCTAGTCAGGGTATGTATCTGGGTTGTGGGCCAGGTTCATCACATTCAAGAGGCAACCAATTGATGTTTCTCTCCCTCTCTCCCTCCTCCCTTCCCTCTTTCTAAAAGTAAGTAAATAAATAAAATTTAAAAATCAGTAGTGTAAAAAAAATCATGAAAAATAACAAAGTTGAAGAACTCATACTTTCTGACTTCAAAACTTACTACACAGCTACTAGAATCAACACAATGAGGTATTAGCATAAGATCAAAATGGAATAGAATCAAGAAATAAACTCACATTTATGATAAACTGATTTTTGACAAGGATGCCAAGGCCATTCAGCGGGAAAAGAATAGTCTTTTCAATAAATGGTGCTGAGACAACTGAATAACCACACACAAAAAAATGAAGTTTGACCGCCACCTCACATTATACCTGAAAATTATCTTGAAATTGATCATAGATCTAAATGTAAGTGCTAAAACTATAAAATTCTCAGATATGGAGAAACTGGAGCCTTCATATACTACTGGTGGAAGTGTAAAATGGTACAGCCACTATGGAAAACAGTCGTAAACTTTCATAAAAAGTTAAACACAGAGTTATTGTGTTATTCAGCAATTCTACTCCTGAGTATGTATCTAAGAGAAATGAAAACATGTACACACAAAAATCTGTACATGAATGTTCACAGTAGAGTTGTTCACAATAGCTCAAAATTGAAAACAACCCAAATGTTCATCAATGGATGAATGGGTAAACAAAACGTGGTATGACCATAGAATGGAACATTATTTGGTAATAAGAAGATGAAACACTAATAAATGTTACAACATGAATTAACCTTGAAAACATACTAAGTGAAAGGATCTAATCACAAAAGAGTACTTATAGTATAATTTCATTTATATGAAATGTCCATAAGAGGTAAATCTATAGAGACAGTCGATTAGTGATTGCTAGACTGGGATCAGGAAGAATGGGGAGTGACTGGTAATAGATAGGGAGCTGCATTTTGGGGTGATAAAAACGCTTCAATCTTAGATTGTGACAAAGACTGCATAATTCTGTGAATATACTAAATCCATTCGACTGTACATTCTGAATGTGTGAATTTTATAGCATGTGAATTGTATCTCAATAAGTATGTTAAAAATAAAAGAGGATTATACTAGATGATATTTAAGGTCTCCTTCATTCTAGAATTACATAATTACAGAGCACAAACTCATCCTGGCTTATATTTTGTCAACTGAAAATATACACCTAATTGATGGTGACTACAGGAGGGAACCAGAAGCCAAACAGACACAAAGTACAACTTTAAACACTGATAACAGCAGACTTTAGTACTTTCTAAAGATTTTAATTATTTCTTAGAGTGAGAGGAAAGGAGGAAGAAAGGGAGAGAAACATTGATGTGCTAGAGAAACATCGATCAGTTGCCTCTTGCACACCAGCAACTAGGGACCTGCAACATGGTCTGCAACCCAGGAACATGCCCCGAACCAGGAATCAAACCAGCGACCTTCCGGTTTGCAGTCCAGCACTCAATCACTGAGTCACACCAGCCAAGGTGATAGCAGTGGATTTTTCAAAAACATCAGCAAAAACTCCCCAGAACAATCATGAATGGGAAGGCTGTTATTAGGCACATATTGTAGGCACACACTCTGGATGTAAAAGAGTCACAGAGTTAGGTGTTTCAAGTAGAGGCTACCGCATAAATAAATGATAGATATACATACAGTGGTTAAAATGATGTTTAGTTATATAGCAGTCTTTCCTACCTCATCCACCTGACACAGATACCAATCTCCATGAGTAATGTTAGCCTCAGATACAAAACAAAGATAAAAAGGTCAAATATATTCTTATGAAAGGCCAATGACAACTCACCTTCTTCTAATAGGTTATACATCACTTTTTCATTTACATATACAAAATGCCACACTGTGAGGTCACGGAAACTATGATACTTACTGCCTCTGCTTGGTAAGAAAGCACTTTGAAAAGATCCTTCTCCACAGCACACTTCTGCTGAGGCACTGAGGGGTCAGTAGGGCCATTTTCTATTAATCTGGCATAAATTTGCTCCAGACCCTGAAAAATAAAACCACAATATTATGTAATAATGTGAAACACCACAACTGTTATTAATAATTGCTATGGCTTAAAAATCAGTGGTAACTTACATGTATGGCAGCTTCAAAAAAACCATCAGCCATCACACCATTTCCAATATCTATCCATTCTTTTCCTGTTTTCATATTCATCTGGAAGAGAGAAATTAGAGAAGTTTTTTATTTTTTATTTTGTTAAAGAAAATTTTTTCAATCACACCTTCTCCAGACCAGCTGAGGAGGGTAATGGAGAAAATATTTAATTTTCTGTCCATATTCAGTAGTATAATCCACAGGAAACAAAAAGGCAACAATCAGTATTTATTAGAGTTTTGTGTTCTGCTTTGAACTCTGTAACTTAAGAGAAATGGTCTTGAGAAAAGCAATAAAAAATTAACAGATTTGAAAACACATCTTTGAAGGAAACATTAAAAGAAAATCCTGGGATAATTTAGATATGAAAATTCTGAAAAATTAATGCCTCACATACTTGAAGAAAGTTGGAAGATGCTAAATAAAAGGAAAGAATCAAGACTGTCTTTCCTGAAAAAGTATATTTCAGAGTAACCACATAGTTGATGAGAAGTTTCTCTCTATTTCAGTTAATAAACAAAGAAATACATAATTCAGAATATTCAAACCCTTACAGAAATAATGGATCTGGGAACAAAAATTATCAAAGGGCACCAAGACAAGAAAGAAGGGACAAGCAGACATTAGTGCTTTGTGATGGAAGTACACCATATAGTCTATGAATTGTTCTTGAAAAAATTGAAGCTGAATCAGATCAAGCTTCTAAATCTCCCAGTACAAGAAAAACAGGATATAGAGGACTATATTATATAATGCTGAGGATGCAGTCATCAGAATACAGAATTTAGGAAACTCTATAAACAACCTGGTTTCTTCAATAAATACATTCAACAGATTTTTTAAGTGGGGGGGATGTAGACTTAAAAAAAGAGCCCTGCCTGGTGTGGCTCAGTGGATTGAGCGCTGGCCTGCGAACCAGAGGGTTGCTAGTGTGATTCCCAGTCAGGGTACATGCTTGGGTTGCGGGCCAGGTCCCCAGTTTGGGGCACAAGAGAGGCAACCACACATTGATGTTTCTCTCCCACTCTTTCTCCTTCCCTTCCCCTCTCTCTAAAAAGTAAATAAATAATTTTTAATAAAATAATAAATAAAGAAATAAATAAAAGAGAGCTATTAATAAAATATATGGTGTGGACTTCCTCTAATCCTGATTCTAAGAAACAAAGTGGAGGTGGGGAGAAGGAGAAGGCAGGCAGGGTAGGGGATACTGGATATTTATAATTTCAGAAAATCTGTTAAATTTTATTAGATGTGACAATGGGTATTGGGTTGGTTTGAATAAAAAAGATGCCTTATCCTTTGGAAACATATATTGAGATATTTGTGCGTGAAAGGATATATCTTGGATTTGTTTCAAAATAATCCATGGGGGTTTGTTGTCAGAGGAGATACAGAAGAAACAAAAGTGGTCATGTGCTGATGATTCCTCTAGTTGAATGAGTAAATGAGTGGATCAGTCAATTTTGTGTGTACATTTGATATTTTCAATAAAATATTGTTTTAAAACACTGGAAAAATACTTTCCACTGAAAATACATACTCGCCTCCAGGGAGTGAAATAGAGGGTAGGGAGGAATGGATCAGAAAACTATGACTTTTCATTACTTTCATTACTTTTCCCAAATCCTGAATTGTAAGTTCAACATTTAGTCCACTGAATCACTCTAATAATACTGATAGCCCTGCTTAGACCTTTCACTTTAATACACAGAATTATCCTAAAAGGATCATGGATATACTAAAGGCTATATATAACCTGCTTCCAGGTTCACCCCAACTTCAACCATCTTCACAGGAGTAGTGACTATCTCACTGCATCTACACATTGTCCTCACTTTATTAGGACTTACCAAAATCCGTCTGTGAATGACTTCCTGCGGAGCATCTGCATCTTCACACATCCACATCATCTTACAAGCCACGTACCGTACTGCAAAACAGTAATTAGACACCCATGAACACAAAGCATTCATTCTCCTCTTATCCAAACCCACAGAGAAAGGATATGTCAAGTGAAACAAGTACTGTTGTTTAAAAAGAACTTGAAAGGCTTTTTAAAAATCAGTTATCAAAAGCAAATGATCTGAAATTATCAGATGAATCATTAGCTTAAGGCTCTAGTCAGGCAGAGATTGAATTTTCAAAGTTTAATTTCTGCAGGTCTTAAGCCCAAAGACTCATTGAAAATACCTGATTCCATATGATGCTCTTCTGTGTACGAGCAGCAAAACAATCATAAGTGGAACTAGAATCTAAAGCTGTTTAACATCTCACAAAATTTCTGAACAACAGGGTAATTGTGGATTATTCTCCTAAAACTGAAACTTTCTAAATATATTCTTTGCTGTAGATGACATAAAAGTTCTTAAAATATAATTTAGAAAACACAGATATCTTCATGATATGGTTTAGTTCCCCTGAAAATAAGAAGGTTGAATAACTGTAACCTCCTTATTTGTGTAGTTTCTTTTACCACAAAACGTTATCCATTTTTTAAAGGATGCCTTCACATATAAGTGAACTAGCTGCCTTGATGTTATGTCTCAGCAGCCACACTACCTATGCTAAAACCATTTTTAATTCATATTCAGTTCAAAAGAGATTTCCAGCTGAAATTATAGGGTAACTGAAGTAGAAAGATTGTTTTATGATCCATCATGAAATGTAAAATGTATTCATCCCTTAACGAGGTTAATTTATTCCTGAAAAAATCCTGCAGTATAATAACTAATGATCATATGTACACTGTCTTGCATTTTCAGTTTTTAAAATGTTTCCTTTATTTTTCCCAAAGTTCACTAATTCTTCAGTATTCTTAAGGACCCTGATCTCTTCATTATTTCCCATCTCCCAAAATACCATCAGCACCACCCTCTCAATGCATTCCTTTCTACATTCAAACATATCCATCTGCATTCCTTGAAAAAAAAATCAACCCCACAGTGCTTCAAGCTTCCATCCCATTTCTCCTCTTCCTTTCATTGCCAAGCTTCTTGAGTTGAATGGTCTATCTACTACCTCTATTTTCTTGCTACTTGTTCATCTCCGTAAGCCCCTGCAATGTTTTTGCAGCTGTACCACTTTGCTTAAAACTGTACTCCTCCACAGATCGCCTTTCCTGACTTCACAAGCAACATTTCACAGTGATCATAACCCTTCTGAAAAATACTACTTCCTTGACCTCACGGCTTTAAGCAGTGTCCCTCTGTGGGAAATGTCTTAGCCTAAGAACTTTGCTCCCATCCCCACACTCTTGATCCAGCTCTTCATAGTTATTGCCAGCCAGCCTTCAGCCAAAGGCAGCTAAAGCTGAGACAGAATGCTCCTTCAGTATAAAGATGTGTTCTTCATTGCTGGTGCTATATCCTTGTCTTCTCAGCCCGTTCTTGGCCCCTCTATACATCTTGGATAAGTGCCTGCTGATGGACTCCTTACATCTGCCTTACTCTGCTCCATCAGTGCCCACAGCTTGACATTTGAATTGACTGGAGACAACACATAGTGAATTATTTGTTTTTCTTGTGAATCGACCCATTCCTTCCCAGATCCTCAAGCATAATGTATGCCCGGTAGTTTTGTTCTGGAGTCTTACCTTGTCCCTTTCACCTATGGCCTCCCATAACATGGTATGACAACCCTATTGGAACTATGTATTCAATAAATGGGTAGTGAGCCTCCTCTAGAGAATGGGTAGTGAGAATGTTTTGCCTATCTTTTGGTCTCTTACCCTTGGTTCTTTTTCTTCCCAGGCCTGGAAGTCTCAAGGTTAAAAATCTCACTACTCTGTTCTCTCAACACCATTGGTTCTGAAAATTTGGCAGGCATGAGAATTCCTGGGAATTTTTTTCAACAATGGCAGGGCCTAGGCATCTCTAGGTAAATAAGCTCCACAGGTGATCTTCAATTATACCAATATTTAGGAACCATTGCTCTTCCCCGGCTGGGTAGCTCAGTTGGTTAGAGCACCATCCTAATACACCAAGTTTGCAGGTTCAATCCCTGGTCAGGTCACATATAAGAGTCAACCAATGAGTGCATAAATAAGTGGAACAACAAATGGATGTCTCATGTGCTCTCTCTCTTTAAAAATCAATTTTAAAAAGGAACTGTTGCTCTTTATTTTCTCCCTTAGATAATTCAACTACACCTGTGGCTTCAATAATCACCTCCATGTGAATAACTACCAAATCTACAGGCAGCCTGACCTTTCTCATATCTCCAACCTCACTGTAACCTTAAATGCAACAGGTCTAAAATGCAAATTTATAAGTCATTCCTCTATTCTGGCTTTCCTCTTTCTTGTCATTGTTCCATTAAGTCTTCCCAGTAATAAAAATGGTAGTCCATAAATTTTGATGACTTTTTTCATCATATAATATAAACCAGGCACACTGAATTTGTTTTTAAGGAGATAAAATGTCTTCCAACATAATACTTTTGAAATAAAACTCTTTTAAATCAGAGGCTTCCTGCATTACATCCTGTTTTCCACTGTGTCTTAAAAGTACTACGTATATACATACGTGTGTGTACCCAAATATCTGATTAAGAACTGCAACATGCACAGAGTCAGTACACTGGGAGAGGTCCTAGGCCTACAGCTCCCACTTCATCTATCAAATCCCTACTACATGACAAGCAGTGAAAATCAGCCACAGCAACATTCCTTAATATGCAGAATGGTGGGAGTTTAGAATTAATGCATTTTGATATTACACAGTCCACCTGTGTAAAAAGTTTCTCCACGGATAAATTTCTAACTCTTCCCTCCCCATAACGACAGGATCTAAGGCTCCTAAGAGCAATGATCTGAACAATTTATCTGAGTTAAAGAGGTAGAAATTGTTCTCTAAAAACATCCTAATAGAGTGGACTAATGTGTAAGTATACAATTCACTTTATTAACCATTAATTGCCCTATGCCTAGACTCAAGTTGTATACAGTTTGTTTTATATTCATAAAGATAAATACTTGGTAATAAACTCTATTTGTCACATACTGATAAAATTTGTCTTTACGAAGTAAACTAGTCCAGAGATTCCCCTTTTGGATTCTTCCCTCAATGTATCCTTTATAATTGGGCAATAGCATTTCCAAAACTGCATTAACTGTCACTATGCTTGCTGGCAATCAGTACCTGTGAGCACATTAGACCTTACCCATTTAGCTTAAGCACTAGAACTTTGCCACATTTAACACACCCAAGCAGACGAGTTTGGTTGTGGGTTTTTGCTTCACTGTTGCTCTTGTTGTTTGCTCTCACAGGTAGAAAAAAACTCATCTAGTGTTTCTCAATAACTCAGTCCAATGTTCACCAACCAACCTCGTGGGGAACTAACCATTACAGAGTTTTCGATCTAAATCCCTCACATAGCAACATTTTCCTTTCTATTTTTAATGGAGAGAGGAAACTACTATTTGATGGTACTTCAGAATCCAGATCATATCTTCTCCAAGGAAAATAATCTATGTCTTTTAACACTTCCTCAAGTTCTCATTTTCCCACCCTTTAATCATCTTTGTTGTTCACCACCATACGATTTCTTGCAGTAGTGCTTTTAAACTTTTATTAATATGAGATAATGTCTGAAAAATCATAAAACTGAGGAAGGGTCTTTGCCTGAGAAACCTCTGTTTATGAGTTGTTTTGCTTAGTTGTCTTTTAACAAATTTCCATCTAAGAACTTGTCAGAATTTTATTTAAACTACAGGAACACAATCTGATAAAAATGCTCCTCACAATGAGTCACAAAATACATACGTACACTTAGCTCTCTGCTCCCCAGTTACATTCAAACCGACTTTCTTGGAAATGGCCCAGTTCCACAGGTTCATTGCCATTTCTTCAATCTAGACAAGAGAAACATTTTCTTAGCCAGTCAAAATACTGTTCACCTCCAATATTTTTTCTTGCATGTTTTAGACTTATGTGACTACTGTGAGTCATTTATAGGCTCCTCATAATCTAATCATATTCTGCCTTTCCCACCCCCCAAATTTGCCCACTGTTAACAGTAATTGTCTCACTGTCCCATGAACACAACTTCTTCGTTCCTATTTATTCACTTTTATTCATGCCGTTGACTTCACCTGATATAACTCCCTCCATTCTCTTTACATAACTCAAATCAAGTTCAGTCTCACCAGGAATATCCATGATGCTTTCAGCCAACCACTACAGTTTATGATGATCTCTCTCTTCCTTGAATTCCTATATTCATTGAGTTTCACATAATTAAGCAATTAATTATACTATTTTGTATCATTTATTCTTTATTTTAGTTGTTAGTCTTATTTCCAAACCAGGCTCCTTGATATCAAAGATCCTGTCTGAACCCTAACTAGGTGACTCAGTTGGTCAGAGCATCATGCCATACACCAGAGGTTCCAGCCTCAGTCAGGACACATACCTAGGTTGCATGTTTGACCCCCAGCCAGGGTACATACAAAAGGCAACCAACTGATGTTTCTCTCACACTGATGTTTCTCTCTCTGTCTCTCTCCTTTCCCTTCTCTCTAAAATCAATAAATATATCCTTGGTAAAGATTTTGTTTTAAAAAGATTATGACTTACACAGCACTTTTAGTACCTACCACAGTGCTAAATAAAGATACATACTTAGGATGTCCGGTTAAGAATGTAGTGCAGATAAACACAGTACTGGTCTCCTTCCAAAATCACATCAAAATTGCAACTACACTATAGAACAAACATTAAGAACTGCATGAAATTGAGCTGAATGGAAGGCCTACAACTATGGAATTTAAAGGAAGCAAAACACATACAGACTGGTAGGAGCAGCAGAGATGTGGAATGGGCTGGTCCCACATCCATGTGTGGAGCTTAAAAATTGGGAGGGAGATCTCAGCTGCAGACATGCCCCCTGAGGAGCAAGAGGTCCCAGCTACATACCAGGCCATCCAGCCCAGGGTTCCAGTGCCAGGAAGAGAAGTCCCCGTAACTTCTGGCTATAAAAACCAGCGGAGATTGAGCATGATGAAGATGGAGGCTTCAGGAGTCCCACGCAATTCCTCTTAAAGGACCAGCATGGACTTGCAGGGAATCACTCCCTCTGAACCACAGCACAAGGGGAGCAGCTTGAAAGGCAGCAGAGTCATATGGGGAGGAACTGAATTGTCATGAGAGTGAGAGCTAGAGGAGCAGCTTGCTACAAAATAGAAGTGCCAGCAAAATCCATTGTTCCTTTACTAAGCCCTCCCCTCACACAGCCAGCAGTTCCACATCTGAGACTCAATCAACCTGGCTCACTCTTGTTTGTCCCACCCTGGTGATTCCCTGAGGCCATGCTCCATGAAACTTGCAGGCCCACCCAAGCTGTTTCCAGTGGCTTTTCTATACAAATGGCTTCTGTTAGCTCATGCTTCAGATTTTCCTAAATTCTCTCAAAGAAGTAGCATCTGGCCTCAGCAAGCCCTGTACCTTTCACTCAGTGGCCCCAGGCCTGGCACTATGGGCAGACAGCTTTGGTTCCCATCTTGGCCTCACCTGGGCGCCTCTAAACCCAACACAAGTAGTAGCCATCTGCTTATCGCTTTGTGGCTTTATGCCAGGTGGCCCTGGGCAGAACTCAGGTGGTATCTGACCTTGACCTACACCTCCTTGGAGACCCCAGAGCCAGGGTACCCAAGTGGACAGCTTTAGACCACACCAAAACACTACCACCCAACCACCTCACAAGTGACACACTCAAGGGACTGACTCAGCAGGTGCCAGTGCCCTGCTGAAATAAATCTGCTCTGTGGGGTGAGCTCCTGCAAAGCTGATCCTCCATGGCAGTCAGAGGTTGGTGGGCAGTGGTCACAGCCAGTTCTGGCAGCTGACTAGCCTGGGTAAACCCCTCCCATTGACCTGCCAACAGCAATCAAGGCTCAACAACAAGAGGAGGGTCACACAATGGATGTACTCAGGCCACACAATGGATGCACCTTCATGTACCCAGCTTGGGTGGTAGGGGAGGCTGTGCCACCTAACACTATAGGACATCTACTACATTAGGCCACACTAAAAAGACATGGAGTCAAAGCAGCTCTACCTAATACATAGAAACAAACACAGGGAGACTGCCAAAATGAGGAGACAAAGCCACACAGCTCAAATGAAAGAACAGACCACAACTCTAGAAAAAGAGCTAAATGAAATGGAGATGAGCAATCTATCAGATGCAGAGTTCAAAACACCAGGTATGAGGATGCTCAAGGAACTTAGTGAGGACTTCAGGAGCATAAAAAAATCTCCAGTCAGAAACAAAGGATACACGAATTGAAATAAAGAACAATTTACAGGGAAACCACAGTAGAGCAGATGAAGCCAAGAATCAAATCAGTGATTTGGAATATAAGAAAAAAACAACCAATCAAACAAGAAGATAAGAGAATCCAAAAAAAACACCTCTGGAACAACTTCAAGTGTTGCACCATTTACATCACAAGGTTGCCAGAAAGGGAAGAGAAAGAGCAAGAAATTAGAAGCCTACTTGAAAGAATAATGAGAGAAAAGTTCCCTAATTTGGTGAAGGAAATAGACATGCAAGTACAGGAAGCACAGAGAGTCCCAAACAAGTTGGACCCAAAGAAGACCATACCAAGACACATCATAATTAAAATGGCAAAGGTTAAAGATAAAGAGAGAATCTTAAAAGCAGTAAGAGACAAGAAGTTAGTTACCTACAGTGGAGTTCCCATAAGACCATTAGCTGATTTCTCAACAGAAACTTTGCAGACAAGAAGGGACTGGCAAGAAGTATTCCAAGTGATAAAAAGCTGGGACCTACATCCAAGATTGCTCTAGCCAGCAAAGCTATCATTTAGAATGGAAGGGCAGATAGAGAGCTTCCCAGATAAAGTCAAGTTAAAGGAGTTCATCACTACCAAACCATTATTTTATGAAATGTTAAAGGGACTTATTTAAGAAAAAGATCAAAACTATGAACAATAAATTGGCAATAAATACATATCTATCAACAATTGAATCTAAAAAGGAAGCAAGAACAGAGGCAGAACCACGGATACAGAGAACATTTTGATGGTTGCCAGATGGGAGTGGGGTGTGGAAGGGTGGGTGAAGAGGTGAGGGGATTAAGAACCACAAATAAGTAGTTACAGAATAGCCATGGAGATGCAAAGTACAGTACAGGAAATGGGGTAGCCAAAGAACTTACATGCATGACTCATGGACATGAACAATGGTGGTGGGATTGCCTTGGGGGGGGGTTGCTGGGTGGAGGGACAAAGGGGGAAATATTGGGACAACGGTAATAGCATAATCATTAAAAGAAAAAAAAGTAATGAAGTGCATGTGCTGACTGGTGTTACTCAGTGAGTTGGGCATCAACCCGCAAACCAATAGGTGGCCAATTCGATTCCCTGCCTGGGTTTCGGGCCAGGTCCCCAGTTGTGGATGTACGAGAGGCAACCAATCAATGTTTATCTCACACATCAATGTTTCTCTCCCTCTCTTTATCCCTCCCTTCCCCTCTCTTTTTTTTTATAATTTTTTTTAGATTTTATTTTATTTATTTTTAGAGAGGGAAGTGGGGGAGAAAGAGAGAGAGAAACATCAATGTGCGGTTGCTGGGGGACATGGCCTGCAACCTAGGCATGTGCCCTCACTGGGAATCGAACCTGCGATGCCTGGTTCATAGCCCGTGCTCAATCCACTGAGCTACACCAGCCAGGGCCGCTCTCTTTAAAAATAAATTTAAAAAATATTTTTTAAAAAGTAACAAAGTACAGATACACATGCTATAACACTGAAGAACCTTGAAAACATGGTAAGTGAAATAATTCTGTCACAAAAGACCAAATATCGTATTGCTCCATTTGTAGAAAATGTCCTGACTAGACAAACCCATAGACACGCATTGTAGATTAGAGGTTGTCTAGGGCTGGGAAGGGGAGGAAATGGAGAGTGTCTGAACAGATGCAAGATTTCTTTTGGAGGTGATGAAAAGGTTCTAAAACTCATTGTGGTGATGGGTACACAACTCTGTGAAATACTAAAAATCACCGAACTGTACACTTGAAATGGGTCAATTATATGGGTTGTGATTATATCTAAATAAATCTATTATATGTAAAAAGAGAAAGAGATTTAGAATAAACTTTACTCTCCCCTTTCCATATGTGCAATCACCAAAGTGGAAGAATAGCCCAAAGTAAATATTCCCAAAAATGTCCCACAACCTCAAGACAATTTCCAAATTAAATGACAGGTCCTCATTTAAACACCATAAAAAATATCCCAAACAAAAGCACCCCTGAAGGCTTATATTCAACTGAGTTCCCCACTACCAGGTAGTTTATTACTGTACTGCAAAAGTAAAAAAAAAGGGAACTATTATTTAGTGACTAAGTGCTATGTAGCCAGGACCTTAAATATGTTATTTTGTTTGCTATTCACAACACTGGGAGGTGGGTTTTGTTATTCTCCTTTAATAGATGAGAAAACTGAAGCCTGGAGAGGTCATACATTAAATATTAAACTTAAGCACATATTTTTCCATTGGTTTCTAAAACTATTTTCCTTCAATATTTTTGTATTTAACAAGAATCATTTTTTACTTATACATTAATTTAAAGATCATCAAAAGCTATCAAAAAGTATTTTTTTCAAAAATTTTAAGGATTTTATTTACTTACTTTTAGAGAGAAGGGAAAATAGGGAGAGAGAAGGAGAGAAATATCAATGTGTGAGAGATACATCAACTGGTTGCCTATCACACACCCTCAACTGAGGACCTGGCCCCCAACCCAGCCATGTGCCCTGACTGGGATGCCAGTGCTCAACCCACTGAGCTACACCAGCCAGGGCTCAAACAAAATTATTTTTATACCAACCTCAGAATCCCGTAGGTTAGCCATTGAGTTTCTGTTGATATTTCCAATGTCCATGAAGAGTTTATCAATTGCTTCAGGTATGTCAGGTGAATTATCTCTTTTCACTAGGATTTGGACAGTTTCTGAAATAACAATGAATGGTAAAAGTGCTGTGAGCTATCACTATTGGCTAAAAGTAGCAAATCACTTTAAAATCTGTCCCTAGATATTTGGTCAAATGAATATAACATGAAAAAACTGTGAACAATCCTTAGAGTAAAACCAAACTAAAGAAAAAGTTTCTTTTAGCTAAAAGTAGAGTATAATTTTCAAATAAAATTTATATTCTCTGGGAGTCATTTGTTTATAACAATCATTACTTTCATTCTCAATAAGTAAAATGCATTAACTTCACAAACAGTAATGTTATTATAGGTCATCTTAAAACTATAAAATAGAAATAAAAAATTTCTGCAAAACTAGAAAATGTAGAAATTCTGAAAGGAGAGTTAGATACGTGCCCTGTAAAACTGAAATACGTATTAATATTTGCAAGCATTTGGTGGACATAGCTAACTTATCCTGTCTCTAAAGTCTCGACCTAATGCTGTGGGAAAAAAAAATGACATGTCCAATTAGTGACAACATTAGCCAGCTACTGAATCTGTACAAATGACGTTACCATTCTCTAAACAGTCCGAACTTGACATTCTATAGTGCTGAATCTTAGTGAGACATGGAATTCCTTAAATGCAAGCATGATATGGAATTATAATTGATACCTTTCATATTATCAAAATTGAGGGTTTTCCAAACTCATGTAACAGAAGTGTTCATAACCTAGATGTCTGTAATCTCTGAAACATATCTGAGCATCAACTAGCAAGATGTTAATATTCATAAATTCACAAAAATACTATAAGAGCAACTTCTGAAAGCTATTTTAATTGTACACTTGAAACTTTTATCATGTACTAACCAGTGTCACCCCAATAAATTTAATTATAAAAGAAATGTGGTGAATATATATAATAGGATATTATTCAGCCATAAAAAAAGAACGAAATCTTGCCATTTGTGACAATATGATGGACCTTAAGGGTTATGTGAGTGAAATGAGTCAGAGAAAGACAAATACTGTATGATCTCAATTATATATGGAATCTTAAAACAAGTAAACAAACACCAAACTCACAGAGACAGAGAACAGAATGATTGTAGCCAGGGGCCAGGGTTAGGTGATAGACAAGATGGCTGAAGGGAGTCAAAGGTACAAACTTTCAGGAATAAAATAAATAATTCATTGGATGTAATGTACAAAATGGCAACTATAGTTAATACTGTACTACATATTTGAAAGTTGCTAAGAATGTAAATCTTAAAAGTTCTCATCGCAAGAAAAAAAAAGCCTTTGTAAATATGTATGGTGATGGATGTTAACTAGACTTGGTGTGGTGATCATTTCACAATATATACAAATATCAAATCATTATGTTGTGCACCTGAAAGTGATGTAATGCTGCGTGTCAATTACACCTCAATTTTAACAAATTAGGAAAGCTTTGAAATGTTTTTTGAAACCCAACTATTGTGTAAAAAAATGATGTCTTAAAATTATTTTGAAAAGAAAATGTATATATAAATGTTTAATTTGAGTTGCTTCAAAAAATTCCAAAAATAGTTTAGTAGAATACCAATAATAACTTGTGGTCACATGGTATGAGACTGTGAAGACATTAATTTTGAGTTGTGCATGTTCTCTTAGTGTTTAATATAATTCATTCTATGTCAAAATAATTCTGGGAGTTTCAAAACATATTTCCAATGTCATTTACTTGAGCAATTTGATTGACACCAGCTGAGGCAATGACAGCACTGCAGATTTTTAGGGTAAAATGCAGTCAGCAAAGCTGGGTAACTAGTAGAGATCACATAGCTAAATGGTTGAGTTACACTATGCAGGAGACTTGTTTCTGGCAGATGCTAAGAAAGGAGCTTCTATAAATACAGCCTATTCTTGAGATTTGAAGATAACATGCTATATTAAGGTTATATCAAGCAAGGTTGTACATTCTGAAAGAAAATGATGAAATCACCTTCCTGGCTACTGAAATGAACTATGATTTACAACATGATTTCAGTCAATATAATTTAAATGAGATCCATCCTAGTTAAAACAGGGGGTGGGGGGGCAGTCACACCATTAAGACAACTGTGTTCATCAATACCATTTAATTGTGATTAGGCACACAGCATTGTAGATACAGTATTAATAAAAATATAAACATTTTCCCTGTCCTTGAGGAAGTAAGCTTCTGCTACAAGAAGCAAAAAAAGAAAAAAATCTATCAACAGTCCTGCCAAGTCTCTCCCTGTGATTTCCATCAGCTCAACCAGTCATTTCAAAGGCCAAAGTAGCTCAAAGACCTACCAGGGTCAATTCGAGATTTGAGTTCCAGTCACAACAATTATCTGCAACTTCCTCAATGAGAAAAGAACCAAAAAATGACAATAAAATTAACATTTGCATAGTGGTTTATACTCTCAAAGCTTTTCATATGCATCTTCATTTATCATCAATGTACTCTGTAAGGGAGATATTTTTATTTTATAAGATATGGAAACTGATATTTAACAAAGTGCAGTGACTTCTCAAAGGTGACACAAAGGAAGTAGCAACTAGGACTTGAACTGACGCTTTCTCATTTGAAACTTATACTATGCAATCGGGAAAAACCTAGAACAAGTGACATGTAACAGTTGAAGCTAAAAACAAAATAAATGAACAAGCTGAACAGAAATAGACTCATAAATACAGAGAATAGCCCCAGCTGGTGTAGCTCAGTGGATTGAGCGCGGGCCTGCAAACCAAAGGGCCACCACTTCGATTCCCAGTCAAGGCACATGCCTGGGTTGCAGGCCAGGTTCCCCAGCTGGGGCTGTGCAAGAGGCAACCACACATTGATGTTTCTCTCCTTCTCTTTCTCCTTCCTTTCCCCTCTCTCTAAAAATAAATAAAATCTTTTTTAAAAATTCTAAAAAAAATACATAGAATATTTTGATGGTTGCCAGATGGGAGGGGGGTGAAGCAGTTGGGTGAAAAAGTTGAAAAGATTAATAGGTACAAATTGGTAGTAATAGAATAGGCATGGAGGTGTATAGTATAGGGAATAACCAGTATAGGGAATATAATCAATAATATTCTAATAAATACGTATGGTGTCAGATGGGTGTGAGATTTATTGGGATGATCACTTAAGTTACATAATGCCTAATCATTGGGGTGTACACATGAATCTAATATAATATTGTATGTCAACTATAACTGAAAAGAAAAAATAATTTTAAAAATTTTATGAAATAATAAAAAATAAAATAAAGCATCAGTAAGTTAATTATCTTGCCCAAGATCAAAGCTATTGGTAGCACAGCATGAAAAGAATCCAAGACAACTTCATTATTTTTGCTCTGGCTAGTGTCTACATTTCTCCTTATAAAAGGTAATTCAACAAACAGTTTTTAATATTTTATTTATTTATTTTCAGAGAGAGGGAAAGGGAAGGAGAAAGAGAAAACATCAATGTGTGGTTGTGCCTCGTGCACCCCCTACTGGGGACCTGGCCAGCAACCCAGGCATGTGCCCTGACTGGGAATAGAAACAGTGACCTTTCAGTTCTCAAGCTCATGCTCAATCCACTGAACCACACCAGGCAGGGCCTCAACACACATTTATTTGATGCCTGCTATCAGGCACATACAGGGTATCTTGCTAGGAATGCTAAGATAAGTGAGGCAGTCTATGCCATCTAGTGGACCACACAGTTCAGGAAATTAAATTTTAAAAACTTGCAATATAATGTAGTAAGTGCTATGAATACAAGACGTTACAGGATTATAAAGGAAGAATTGAGTAACTCTTCCCATTTGAGATTTGGGATAAAGGGATAATGGGATAGGCTTCACTGGGGTCCTATTTGAGGTGGATCTTGAAGGATTAAGTTAGAGATTTGCCAAGCAACATACCAGAGGGAAAAAGCAGAGAGGTGTGGGAAAGCATAGCAGGTTCAAATAACCATGAACAGTTAGTTATGTATGACTGGAGAAAAGGGTAAAGGAAGGTTATGGGAAAACACCGTTAGAAAGGTACGTAGAGGCCAGAGCTTGAAATATATTGTATGATATACTATGAAGGTTAAATTCAGTTAGCTATTCCACCTCTTTATTTCATAAACTGCATCACAGCTACCTAATATGTGCATACCGGGTGACCCTACCAAGTATCTCAATGAGATTTCTGCACAGGCCATACAGAAACTATGCTATGACTCTGAACTACATGGCCCCCTCTTGGGACATTTCCTAATAACTCTGCTATTCTCAATCTGAGGATCCCATCATGGCATTTAAAGGCATGGGAAAAAATAGTTCAGGGAGGCTTCCAAATACATAAAGTTCTTTTGAGATTCAATGAAAGTCTATTATCTTTCTTTTTTTTCCCTTAATCCTCACCTGAGGACACTTCTTCATTGCTTTTTTAGAGAGAGGAAAGAAGAGAATGGAGAATGACAAAGACAGATGTGAGAGAGAAGCATCAATTGATTGCCTCCTCTACCCACTATGTGTGAGGACTGGTGATCCTACCCTCAGACCTAGGAATCACATGTACCAGAACAGGAGACTAAACTCACAACTCAGGTATGTGCCCTGACCAGGAATTGAATATGCAACTTTTTGGTTATGAGACCACACTCCAACCAACTGAGCCACACCTGCCAGGGCTGAAAATCTATTATCTTGAGTAAGTTTTTCTACTAAAGGTTTTAGCCTACATTTGCAGTTGAACATGGCAGCCATGTGTGGCTATTTAGCACCTGAAGTATGGTTAGTCCCAATTGAGATGTGTTATAATTGTAAAATACCAGATTTCAAAGATTTAGTAAGAAAAAAGCATGTAAAATATGTCAGTAATTTTTAATAACCATAAGTTTGTATTATAACTCAAAATATTGGTAATTTTGTATAATGATTATATGTTGAAATAGTATTTTCAACATGTGGGGCTAAAAATATAGTGTTAAAATTATTATAATTGTTCTTATTATTAAAAATAATTGTACCTGTTTCTCTTTAGTTTTAAAATGTGGCTATTAGAAGTTATTTATAAATTACAGTTCTGGTGCTAAGTTAGGCAGCACATATACTAAAATTGGGACAATACAGAAATTAGCATAGGCCCTGAGCAAGGATGACATACAAATTCATGAAGCATTCTGTTTGTTTCTTTTAAGAACACTTTAGCCCTGGCTGGTGTGGCTCAGTGGATTAAGCAACAGCCCACAAACTTAAATGTTGCCGGTTCGATTCTCTGTCAGGGCACATCCTGGATTGCCAGCCAGGTCCCCAGCTGAGGGCTTGCCAGAGGAAACTGATCAGTGTTATTTCTCTGACATCAACCTTTCTCTTCCTCTCTTTCTCCATCCCTTCCCATCTCACTCTAAAAAAAGACATTATTTTAAAAAGAATTCTTTGACAAAATACATTTGTGGCTCCCATTATATTTCTACTGGACAGGGCTGGTCTAGAGCAGGGGTCCCCAGCCTGTTAGGAACTGGGCTGCACAGCAGGAGGTGAGTGGTGGGTGAGCAAGTGAAGCTTCATCTGTATTTACAGCCACTCCCAGTGCTCGCATTAGTGCCTGAGCTCTACCTCCTGTCAGACCAGCGGAGGCATTAGATTCTCATAGGAGCACGAACCCTACTGTGAAGTGCACATGTGAAGGATCTAGGTTGAAGCTCCTTAGGAGACCTGAATGCCTGATGATCTGTAGTGGAGCTGAGGCAGCGATGGTAGCACTGGGAAGTGTGACTGCAAATACAGATTATCACTAGCAGAGAGATTTGACTGCACAGAGACCATAATAAATCAACTGCTTGCAGACTCATATTAAAACCCTATCAGTGAGTGGCAAGCGACAATTAGGCTGTATCTGGTGGCAGACTATAAAGCCATACACTCCCCAGATCTGTGGAAAAATTGTCTTCCATGAAACCACTCTCTGGTGCCAATAAGTTTAGGGACCTCTTGTCTAGAGTATATATTGTGACTGAATGTTGAAGATTCAATGACACCAATTAGTTAATATCTACCTCCCTAACAGTCATCATAGATTGAAAAGAAAAAAAAAGTGCCTGGCTAGTGTGGCTTAGTGGATTGAGCATTGCTGCAAAGCAAAGGGTTGTCGGTTCAATTCCCAGTCAAGGTACACGCCTGGGTGGCAGGCCAGGTCCCCAGGGGGGGCCCATGTGAAATGCAACCATACTTCGATGTTTCCCTCTCTTTCTCCCTCTCCTCCCCTCTCTCTAAAAATAAATAAATAAAATCTTAAAAAAAAGAAAGTATAAATTGAGTATTTTGATAGACCATAAGAGTATTTATATAATAGCAAATACAAAGATATTAGAAATCTAGAAAAAGGAGAATTATCTCCAAATTAACCATAGGAAAAGGGATTCCAAAGCTTAATACACTGTTGCCATACTTTAAGAAGAAATAACCCTCATGTTGAGAAGGAAAACTAGGCTAAATTATCTCAGTATAAATTTTTTTAATGAAAAAAAATGTATTGCTTTTGGAGAGAGAATGATGGAGAGAAAGAGAAACATAGATTTGTTTTCTACTCATTTATGCATTCATTAATTTATTCCTATATGTGCCCTGACCAGGAATCAAATCTGCAACCTTGGCATATTGGAGACACTCTAACCAACTGAGCTACCCAGGCAGGTCAGTACGAATGTTCTGTTAACCCCACTCAACTGTTTACTATTCCCTTGTTAAGTCACCTTCTATTATGGATGCTTGCCGATGCTTGGATCCTGGTGCTTGCTGAGATGAGAAGCTTTTTTCTGTTTCAGGACAGACAGATGCTTTTAGGAAACCTTCCAGCACAGTTGTTATTGTTTCTTAAGTTAAGAATTTGGGCCTTCCAAAACCTGCCCTCCAGGAAAGAAATACCCTAGACAAGTCTGTTGAAACCTGGTTACAAAGGCACTTCACATCTCAGCAAATCCACTTCTAGGTATTTCTCCCAATAGAAATGAAAACCTAAGTCATTTAAAAAAAACATATTCATGAATATTCATAACAACTTTATTCATGATAGCCAAAAATGTCCATCAACTGATAAATGGATAAATTGTGATATACTCATTCAGTGGAATGGTACTAAGCAAAATAAAGGAAGTAACTACTCTTATGCAGTCATATGGATGACTCTCAAAATAATTATGCTTAATGAAAGACACTATAGAAAAAAGAGTATATATGGTATTGTTTCATATATAAACTCATCTGCAGTTATTGAAATAACAACAATGAATGCCTGGAGTGAAATGTGAAGTGTAGACTGACCACAAAGGGGCATGATGGAATTTTCTGAGATGAGAATGTTCTATTTTTTTTTATCAGAATGGTGGTCATACAGGTTACACTTGTTCCCCCCTCAAAACAAGGTATCAACCTGCACACTTAAAATGTGTGTATTTTATTATATGTGTAAATTATACCTCAATAAAGTTGATTTCTAAGAAAGAAAAGAAAGAGGGAAAGAAAGGGAAAGAAAAAGTACTATAGATGAAATCCTAGAGGTTGCAGGTCAGAAGCAGGATAGTAGTGTGGTATCAATCTTTGTTCAACATCAAGAAGGCAGCCTCAAAGGTAAACAGCAGAGCCCTAACCAGTGTGACTCAGTTGGTTGGGCCTTGTCCCACAAAGCGAAAGGTAGCCAGTTCAATCCTTGGATTAGTCAGGGCGTGTACCAGAGACAGCTGGTCAATGTTTCTCTCCCTCTCTTCCTCTCTCCCCTCCCCTCTCCTCTCTCTAAAAAACATAAGTAAATAAAATCTTTTTTAAAAAAAGGTAAACGAGAGATTTGTCCCCTTTGCCCACCTTCACCCGTTTTCCTAACCCCCACTGCAAAAATCCTGTAACTATGTGAAGTAATGGATGTGTTCATTAACATCCTTGTAGTCATCACTTTATAATATATACTTATACAAAATCACTACACCATATACCTTAAATTTACAGGGTGTTATATGTCAATTATATCTCAAAAAAGCTGGGGGCGGGGTGAACAAGAGAGTTGGTAATGGAAGTGCATATACATAGAACCCCAAGAGCCTTTCAAAAAGACAAACCACAGCCCTGGCTGGTGTGGCTCAGTGGGTTGAGCGCTGGCCTGCAAAGCAAAGGGTTGCTGGTTTGGTTGCTGGTTTGATTCCTGGTCAGGGCATATGCCTGGGTTAGGGGCTGGGTCCCCAGCTGGGGGTGCACGAGAGGTAACCACAGGGTTGGTGCTTCTCTCCCTCTCTTTCTCCCTCCCTTCCTCTCTCTAAAAATAAATAAATAAAATTTTAAAAAGACAGGTTGAGCAAGCATACCCAAACATGCTGCTTAATGGATTGATGCCAATCTGAAGTGAGATTTTTAATGGCATAACATTCTGTCCTTGGCCCTGTCCTATTTAACTGTATTATCAATGACTTGGATGAAGAGGCTGAGAGACAACAAAGATGATATAACCAGGAACAAAAATTAAATCTCTAGTTGCAGCAATGGGATTAACGTAATAAAAAATCTTAGTCCTGCATTTAAGTCTTCAAAACTAAATGCACCAATATATGCCAAGCAAGATGTAGCTTAACAGCAGAATGTATTTTGTAAAAATGAGAGTGTTTTAGAAGCAAAATGGTCAAAATAAGTCATCAGTGTGCTATGACTGCCCTCTTCCAAAAATTTCAATCTTAGCTACATCGTCATCTAAAGAGAATGATGATCACTCCCAAATCTAAAGAGAAAGATTACTTTGTGATGATCATAACAAACCTAGAGCGCTGTGTTCTATTCTGGGTACCACACTTTAAAGAATAACATGAAAAGAGCATATTTGGAGAACAGCACACAAAATGATGAGGGGACTAGAAACCATGTAATATGAGGAACGGGTAAGCAAACTGAGAATGGTTCATTTGAAGAAGAGACTTTCCAGGGGACGTAAGTATCTTTAAATAGTTGAAGATTTGACATGCAGAAAAAGAGGTACACTTATTTAGCCCCAATAGGTATAACTTAAATCAATTTCTATTCCTTCTTGCCCATGAAACTGATTGGAATTGTTGGTATAAGAAGATGGACGTTATGCCAATTCTCCCTACGAAGAAAAACAAAAATTGGCTAGAGCCATCACATGGACCTTTTGTGGTCCATTTTTATAAAACATGACTAAAGGTTATGTATACAAAAAAGAAAACTCAAATGGCCAACAAACCTATGAAAATACACCCAACTTCACCTTGGCCAGTGTGACTCAGCGGTTACAGGGGCGCTGTCCTGTAACCAAAAGGTTGCGGGCCTGATTCCCAGTTAGGGCGAGTAGGATCCTGTGTGGCACATACTGGATGGAGACAACCCATCAATGTTTTTCTCTTACATCAATGTTTCTCTCTAAAAGCAATGAAAAAATGTCCTTCAGTGAGGATTTAAAAAAAATTAAAAAGAAAATATACTCAACTTCAATAGTTATCAGGGAAATAGAAATTAAAACAACATCCATGTAGGATAACATCAGGGAAAATAAAACTGGCTGGAGGGTATATGTGAATGCTGTATTACCTTTGCAACTTTTCTGTAAATATAAAATTATTCCAAAATAAAATGTTAATTAAAAACAATGACACCTTTCATATCTGCAAAACTTTTTAAGTGTGACAATACCAAATATTAGCAAGATTATGGGGAAAAGAAAAAGGGAGAATATAAGTTGTTAAAACTACTTTGGACAGCAATTTGGCAATATTTATAAAGTTAAAGACTTTGACAGCTTTGAACCTGGCAGTTCCACATTCAGCAGTTCAACCTAAATGTATGCCCTACAGCAGCACTGCTGCTAATAGGGTACCCACTAGCCACACACGTGTCCATTGAGTGCTTGAATTGTGGCAAGTCCAAAATGAGATGTGCTTGAAGTACATAGCAGACTTCAGACTTTGTATCAAAAAATGTAAATTCTTACATTAATAACTTTTATATTAATTACATGCTGAAATAATAATATTTTGGATATACTAAGCTACATAATTTATATTGCTAAAATTAATTTCATCTGATTAACCTTTTTAATGTAGTTACTGCAAAATATAAAATTGTGTTTGCACTTTGTTTCAATTGGACAGCACTGACCTAGAGCCTCAGCCCCCAGTGTTAAAAAAAAAAATCAACCTAGTGCGTCATAACCAGAATATTTTAACTAAAAAAAAAGCATAAAATAGAAAATATGGTGGTGCACTGCATGTAATACAGGTAAAACTGTTTCATTAAACTTTTGATGCAGTGTATTTCCTTGGGTGGTAGTCAAAACGATTTGAAAGCTCCCACTAAATTCTCTGAAGCACAATGTTCATTGTTATCTGTAACAGCAACTACTTAAAACACTCATACATCCAATAAGAGAAATTGAATAAATGATTCGTGGTACACTTATATTCAATGTAATGGTACTAATCAGCAGTGGAAATAAATGAATTAGAGCTAAAATATCCATATGGGTAAATATTCAAAAAATAATGTTGAGTGAAAAAAGACATCACAGGGGGGAAACATCACATAAAATGATACAGTTCATGTAAAACTTTACAAGATGAAAAACTAATATACATAATCTTTCAGTTCTTTCAAACATGAAATATCTGAAATACATGGCAAACTGTTAAGATTCAACAAAACTTAGTGATAGGTATACTGGTGATCATTATATTATTCTATATACTTGTCTGTGTTTCAAATATTTATATAAATACAAGGTCTCAAATACCATACACTTAAAACTCATAATCCCTATTTTATGTTTCTATCTTTAAGATATTACATTCTAAATTAAAATTTAAAGCAGGTGGTAGAGGGCTTTGTTTTGTTGCTTTAAAATGACAAGCACTGCTCTGAGGGGCATGGCTCAATGGGTTGAGCACTGTCCAGTGGAGCAAAAGGTCCCAGGTTCATTCCTGGTCAGGGCACACGCCTGGGTTGCCAGGCTGGTCCAGTTGGGGTGCATGTGAGAGGCAACCTATCAGTGTATTTCTCACACATCCACATTTTTCTCCCTGTCTCTCTCCTTTCCTCTCTAAGAATAAAAATAAATAAAATATTTAAAGAAATTGACCTAAACTTTTGAAAATCATAGATCTGTAGCCACCCTAGATACAACATAGTTCGTTTTTATAAATATCATAAATTCTCCCACATCTGGCATAGCTGAGGAATCTGGTGTGAGTACTCAAATTGCTTCTGTTTATTAAGAATTCCCATAAATATTCTAAAAGGATTAACAATTTTCAAAAGAATAAAGTTACAATAAAATGGACTTAAACCTAAAACTACACAGGACATAATTTATATTTCACTAATAATTATGGAAAGGACCAGGATCTTGCAGTAAGTTTTTTAATGTACTTTTAATGCAGCAATTTCTATTTCAGATCAAACCAATGTTATTTTGCATGCCATAAAAACCTTAAGAAAACAAGCTATGAATTGCGAATTATGTTTCCTTATACTAGTTTATAAAAGCATTCCAGTCTCTTAAACATCTACATTGTTTTTCTGGTATATTAATGAGAAAAGATGGAGCTCTGGCTACTGCAAAGAGATGAAATTCAGGAAAAATACATTTAGAAGATCTTCGATAAGGCAGCAAATAGTTTGACATTTTTTTACTACCATGTAAAGCTATATACCTTCAAAGTCCAAGAAACGAAAATCAATTTCATCCATTTTCCAATCTCTGGATCACACCTATGAAGTAAGAAAAAACTTTAATATTATATCCTTTATACTTTTGTTTCTCAATAAATTTCTTTTTAGTCAAATTTTCCCAGTTACTCACTATTCATAGGGGAAAGACCTGAGGAAGTTTAATATCTTAGAAAAAGTAGTTAATAGGAGATGGGAACAGGCTGTCTAGCAAGCAACCTGAGCCCAGCTTGGAGAAAATTCCCATCAAATCTCAGCATCATCGGCCCAGCAACGCGGACAATCAGGACTCACGATACACTGTGATTGGTCTGGCTGGTGCTAATTGCCACATTCTGATTTGTTCAAAATCCCAAGCCTGACGATTAAAGCATCCAATCACGAACGTCTCTCAAGTCTGCGCGCCAAAATAGCCCGCCTAAGCAGAGCCAGTTAGCACTCCCTCAGCTTCCCGCTATCCAAAGGTCACGAACTGCTCCTGAGAAGACACTAACTGTATACCTCCGACAGAATATAGGTCCCTAACCTACAAACTACCATAACTATTACCTCCAGATTTCAGTGGCCCCCAAAATCACAAGCATTTTTAAAAGATTGTATTTATTTCCCTGACAACACGGCTCACTCGCTTCAGCTTCGTACGTCCAGACGACTGAAATGTCGTCGGAACCACCTCGGCTGGAGTGCTTACACCAGACAACCGAACGAT